>JNDT01002258.1:0-97159 GCA_000697055.1 Saksenaea vasiformis B4078 | reverse complement strand
CGCTTTTGATTGAGCAGTAGCAAGAACTTCTGCCTTGGAATTGTACAAAGTGTTTAACAAGTTGAGCATAGTTAAGGTCTGATCGGTTGGACTACAGCATACTACGTTTTAGGTGTGTTTTCAAAGATAAAATTGTACTTACAGTAATCACGTAGTTCGCACTGGGGAAGTGTATCAGTAGCAGATAACCAACTAACTGGGAACAACATCGTATTTATAGACATCACGCAATATGAGTGTAACGGCTAGACAACTTAATGATGTATGCTACCACAGATTATTTTTTGCGCTTGTTTGTGAACTCTCCCATTGTCAAAATACTCCCACTGTTGTGCACTCCCACAATCAGTGCCAGAATTCTCGCAGTCAAAATACTCACTGTCGGGCACCCCCACAGTTGCAATATTCCCACAGTCGGGCACTCCCACAGTCAAAGTACTGTACTTTCAGTCTCGGGCACTCCCACTGCAGAGCACTATTGCACTCAAAAACACCTGCACTCTCGGGCACTCCCCGCTGTCAAATTACTCCCATTGTTGGACACTGTCCAGTCAAAGCATTTCCATTGTCAAGAATTGTAGGTATGATTGACGATGCTACTGGAAATATTTGTATAATAAATATCTTGTACTCAATATTCTTCTGTTGAACAGTCTCTTCAATCTCTCCTACTATTGTCTACTACCATTTGTGTACCATGTGTTACAGCGGCGATCAAATTATTTGGGGGGAGGAGTGCCCGAGGGGAGTGCCCGACGAAATTCTCTAGGAGATACGTTGCTGTGGCGCCGCGAGAACCAGCAGAGTTGACGATTCCTCGCGCTCGAATACTGCAACCGATATCGCAACCAATACCACAACGCGTATCACGACAGATACGCCAGTTTTGGGCGATACTACCAGCTGAATCCGCTTATATCCGCGTGTCCCCTCCTGGTAGATCCAGGAGAAAGTGTAAGCGCTGTAAAAGTGATATCTGCAGAGGCCGAGGTGGAGTTAGATTTTGCACATCCTGAGAATTTTAATATAGATACCATAGTATAATTTTGCTAATAAATCGACATGTATCGATATAACTGTTACTTAACACTCATAAATATCATCCTACATTCCATTTCCTGAAGTTCGACAGCGCAGATAGTATGGAAAGTACGGCATCAATTCCAATTCTGAATTTTACAGTTAATTTATTTTTCTCCCCAGACATGTGTACCGGGCCAGTTTCCTGTCATGCCGAAAGTCAACCCCTCCCCGCCCAAGAGCTATGGCGTATCGAAGAGTTTCCAATTCTCGAAGTCTGAATGTAAAAAATACAAGATCGAACCTTTGTTTGCTCGTATGTTTGTGACAGATTGGGTTTCTGTCGATGCTTTGGCGGACAAAGCACTTGAGCAATATGGAGATTCGTGCGTTCCTACTGCGCTTTATGACAGTATCTGTGCATCTTTGAATTCCATCAGTCACAAGTGCAGCAGACGCTTAGCTCTGGCATCGTATGCGACATCTGCACGAGAGTTTCTCAGACAGAAGTCATCAAGAAAGATTTCAAAGAGAAATTGGAGGCAAAGCTACGGCTTTACAAGATCAAAAAACAGCAAATTGCCATGGCGGAAGAAGCTGAGCAGGTTGGATACTTGAACGGGATCAAAGTTTCTGTGGCTGGGGCACGAAAATATGGCGAAGTTGTCGATGAGCCATTGGGACAAGGCGAAGCGGGATCCTACTCCGATGCAGCTAGCGTAGGAGAGGTAGGCATGCAATGATCCAGAGTATTTAAATAATACACATACATTTTCATAGCGGTATGAGCGTGAGGAAGTAGAAGACGCCTCAACCAGCATGTCTGCTTTCAACGACAACAGCTGTAATAAGCTTGGGAAAGGAAAACGGCGTGCTGAAGACCTCAGCGAGACAAAGCATCCATCCTGCTCGGCTGAAACATCGATTGGATCAGCAATCAGGAAGGAAGGATTACGTCTTCATGAGGAATATAAGCGTGGCGTGAAGCTGGCACCTTTCCAGCGAAAGTTGATGAGGTTTGAATATCATACAACACATATGAAATCATACTTATGTAACCGGTAATACGTAGTTCTGGCCTGTCATCCATCTTGGACATTATTGACATGTCTGACACCGGCCACAAGTCACTATTCAACGACAAGTGGTACAGTATTGTATCCAGATATCAGGACCAGTACTGCGAGCGTCCGCCTGCGTTAGATCCGAAGATCAAAGAAACCCTCGATTTAATTGCAAAGGTATCCAATTGCTATCACTTAAAGAGCGAATTTGCTAAACTGATTGCAACTAACCGTCAGATGTCTGAAATGGATAATTCGTTCGTTCGCTGCCGTGAATACCTTTCCAGAGTAAGACAATCATCGATACCAAAGAAGATAAGGACATCTCTAAAGATATTTGAACATATGTGAGCAATATGTTATTCGCAATCTCCATTTTGTAGTACTAATATGTGCTTTTCAGCTTTGATACCTTAGAAAATCACCGCATTTTTTTCGATCAGAGACTGGCGAAGCGTGCGACCGAGACAGACTATCTAGCAAAAGTGTGGACGCCGCTCCTGGATATCCTCTTGTCCGTGAATGGAAACTTGGTCCGGCAAAAAACGTATGTCCGCTGTTCCAATCAAAGGAAGTGTCGATTCATCTGGTTCCGTAGTGGCGAGTCAGTATGCCCCCAGACTTCTCAAGAGAAGCGGCTGCTGTATACAGAAGGCTTAGGATCAACGTGCGGTTTTAAGATAGACATACGTTTTGTTTACGATGGCGAGGAACAAGAATACGACGTTGCTGCAGGAGAGATGGCGAAGGATAACAATTCGAACAAGGTGTGTGATGATGAGGCAAAACTCATTCGGGAAGGCAAAGACATCCTAGACGGGATCCTGCTTTCCATGTTGGATTGCAAGTCCAAACCGAAGTTAGGCGGCTGGATGATCCAGATTGCTGGTAATACTGCTTGTTCTGAGTTTGATTAATTAGTAGCTGCTTGATTTCTAAATAGGTCTCTGCGGCGAGATATTTTCGATTCATTTGGCACAAGATGGTCTGTATGTGGCTGTTCCCCAAGGAAAGCTACGGTTTCCAGCCAGTATATGTGACATAGGACAGTTTGGCCAAACTCTATGCAATCTGTTTCTGTTCATCGTAAGTATCAAGCAAGATGTTGTCTCAAGTGTGTGTGTGTGTGTGTGTAACTTGAGTGCAAATTTGTTTACTACAATGATTCCAGGAGAAAATTGAAGAAAATGCACGACATTACCAATTTGTGCTGAGAGCTCTTGCAGATCGTCGTACTTCAATGAGTCCTACATTCGATCGGGGTGAGCAATTGAGCAACACTGCCGCAGTTGAAAATTGGTTGAGACCTACATGGTATTCACCGCCGCTTCAGAATCATCAGTTGTCAAACGTACCCGAGGATTTCTTTAAGGATTCTAATGAGAACCATGAAAGGTTTGAAGATACGGACTCACATGTAACTCAACAGCATTGTGCTGCGTGTAGTCCTGATGACTACGGATGGGCAAAAGTACCAGATGGGTGGTTTAACGTGTATACTGGAATACACACAAAGACTCCTCCCTATGAATAACACCACATGCTAATAAACTCCTCTCTACGTAACTTTGTGTCCACTAAATTCGAGAACACCAGACACTGTCTGTCGCGCTACAGCGGTCTCCCGATAGTTTCACTTTCGATTTTTCAACCTTTCTGGAGAAACTGGAGAAGTCGCTACACATTAAACGATTTTACCCAATTTTAACTCTCGATAATTTCAACCTGATGTCCTGTATGACAGAGCCATACAGGTTAATTGATAGATAAAAGAAACGTGAATGATCCTGTAAATGTGATGAAGGATTGCCATCACTACCGGGACTTTTTTTTTTAGAAAGAAGAGAGGATAGAAGCCGATTCATGCGTCCTTTTAAATACAGGATTTTCTATTGGGAAAGCTCCAGAAGATTGACTTGCCCCTTGAACTTCCAAACATCAGCATAGAGTTCTCGTCATTGAAAGTCTTCGTCGATGATTAAGGTCAGATAGCCGGCAAATACAGCGAGTATAATTTATAGCTTCAATGAATTTTTTGTGGATCTTTCACGAAACAAAGGAAGATGCGCAGCGCAAGTCTACGTTGATGTGCGCCTCTCCGGACAAGAATCAATTCACCTTGAAAGAAAAAGATATCAATTGACACAAAAGGCTATCAAAGCTCCGGTGTTTCTATCGAAAACGAACTCGTTATAGCTGGAAGATGTGGTGTATGGCCCTTGTAACAGAGGGCAACTGAAAAGTTCCCACTTGGTCTACCAAAGTAATTGAACTTTGCGTATGGAATTTAAGCTTTGAGATGCGTCTACTAAGTGCCTATAGAAGTCTGTGTCAGAGTTGCTGAAAGATAACGTTGTCCATTGTCAGGGATACATTAAAGGTGAGAACAAGCAGCGACCGAAGAATATACATGCTTTCTTTTTTTATTGCATCAAAAAACCTGACCCGGGTCATATCGCCTTCTAATAAGTGATGCTGTTTAGAAAATTTCCTTATTCATCCTCGTCTTCTTCGTCGCTCAAAAGTCTTCTACGTTTCTGTCGTCGGACAACCACCTCTTCTTCTTCTTCTTCTTCTTCTTCCTCCTCCGCTTCTTCATTCTCTTCTTCTTCCTCTTCCTCTTCTTCCTCTTCATCATATCGACTGCTTCTATAGTCTGATCTGCTGCCCTTCGCCCGTGCTAGCCGTTCTTCTCTCTCTCGTTCTTCCTCTTCATCGTAGTCCTCGTCATTAACAACAAAATCTTCTTCGTATGCATCCTGTCGTCGTCTAGGTTCATAATCGGTTACATCATCTTCGTAATCATATTCTCGCCGCGTTGACCGGCTGTCAATGCCCATCATGCGTTCCTCAGCTTTCCTTCGTTGGTTCTCCAATTTCTTTTGTGCTCGTAACCGTTCACTTTCTAATAATTCCAGCTCCTGTTTGACTTTTTCTGGATCTTTTTCTGTGTAGAACATCTTTGTCTTGATCTTTCGGACATGTTTATCTGCGATTTGCGCCGTCAAATGACGATGAGTCTCACTTTTCAAATCGCTAGGTCGGAATGTCATATGGTCTGTAAATTGGACATGACTTTCAAGAACACCAGAAGTCGTTTGATGTGCTAACAAAAAGACATGTTCTTCGGCTGTCATTGGTTTCCGGCTGATATCAAAATACTCGTTTCCAATCATCAATGACATTGTTCCGTCTTCCCACTCAACAATATGAGAATTTGACTCGATCGCCTAAGTCTACTTTAGTATCTGTTATTCTGAACATCGTCAAACGCCTTACTGCATGGCCATTCATGCCGCGTCGCCATCGAATCGTGCTCTGCACTTGTTGTCGGATCAGCTCTCGTTTCTGAGACTCTGTCAAATCTTCATCTAATGGAATTTCAAACTCTGCGGGATCAAAAGGTTTCATGTCGATATCGAGAAATCGAGGTAGTTTTGCCAAATAGTACTACACAGGCGCGGTGAGTGAGGAGATAGAGTGTAACATGATATACTTTATCGTCGTCACTCGTTGGCAGTGGTAAAGTAGGCATATCAAGTGCTATTTCAATTCGTTGTTTGTCATCCAACTCGTTGCCGTACGTGTTTTCCTCATCAGAAAACTGCTCTTCTTCAGCTTCAGGACTTGCCGATCGTTCTTCATCGTCACGAGAGAAGCTATAATGTTTTTCAATGGGCAAAGCTCGCTTTTGGGGCGCATCCGCTCTCTCCGCGGTATTACCTCGATGCTCTTTTTAACTGCCGTCGTTTGCCCTGGCTCATGTCAATATCTGCTTCCGATTCTGTTGGTAAAGCTGCTGGGAGACTCTCTTCAGCAGCATCCTGATTAGAGGCTAACGATCCGGCATCGTCAATATCAGAGGCTTCATCATCAGAGCCAAAAAGATCGCCAAAATTATGCTCCTCGTCGATCGACATATCGCTAACAGCGGTAAGAGGTGAAAAAAAAGCTGGAAAGGTGACTCACTGCAGTAGAGCTTCACAATCGTGGAGCCAACAACTCAGACTTCTTCAGTGATGTGACTGCGTTAAGATATGGGATTCACTCTCCCCTCAACGTTACCGAGTGCCGTCACTGTAGAGATATCCCTAATGAAGGAAATACTGGAGATACCCATTGGAAGTAGCTCTGCTGTACACGCTTTGCAGCTACCGTAGCTGATGGTATCTCCTCTTTCCCTTTTTTCCCTATGTCTCCAAGGGAAGTGTTAGGGCAAATACATGTTTCAAATGCCGATAGCGCTTTATGCGTTCATTTCGTTGTTAATATGAAATAGCACCTTGGTAAATTCTTTGAAAAACCTCACCGCGTACTTTAATTGCAAGCATTCATTTCCACAAAGTCGTTGCCTGATTGATTTGTTATTCTCAGATTTGGGGTAGGAGAGACTTTTCTCCCACCATCCTACCTCTAGCCTTTGAAAGGCCGTGATTGCTTCTTTTCGGCACCTAGTTGCAGTGGAAGGAATACAAATATTGATAAAATAGAATGAATATAAAGAAATAAAGAACTTCAGAGAAAAAAAATAGAATTGATTTAGAATTCAGTACCGTTGCCAGCATTGCCATTGTCGCGTTCGTCGTCTGCATTGTTTTTTCTCTTGATATCTCGTACTGCCGGACCCTTATTAAGCATATTCGACATCCGTATGAATACCCACATCCCTGATGGTTCATCAGCTCTGCCATACTGGAAATATCTCTGGTTGCGAATAAGAGATGCACTTTCGAGCTGTATGTCTTGTATCCATGCTTCACATATAGCCCGGCAGACTGCATGGTCTTTATCTTAGAGAGCATAGGTTCAGCAAAGCTGATCAAGTCCTTCGGTCTCTTTTCGACGAATGATGCAGTTTACATGGTCTCAGGTAAGAATTTCAAAACAAGCAAGTGAATGATGCTCATAGATTGAGTCACCTCTCTCAGAAGTTGGAATCTGTCGATGAAAAAAAGCAATGCAATATTCCACTTGCGTTCGTTAGGTTCTTGTACGAGCTACCCCCAAAGATGTCCCCATACGTACTATTAGGCATTGAATCTCTTCTAAGGCAATATTCCGGAGATGCTCGCGTATGAGCATCCGAGAACATCACACCAAGTCGTTGGGTGGGAGCTAACCGGTTTACAACAGCATGAGATTTCTTTTCTCCTATTAAAGTGAGTTAGGTTTTGTAGCAGGACTCTGAAGCGCCATACCGTTATGTTGAGTGTATCGACGTTCATTGCAGTAACAGCAAAAACTCAGTTCTATCTTTCACTGTGTATATTTTACAAGTATGATATGTCGTATTTTTTACGGGATACCTACGGAGCAACTCGTCTGATGCACAGGAGTGGTAAAGCATCGCGGGAGTCTCTGCTGCTCATTCCATTCATTGACCACCTTAAACTGTTCCTTATAAAATCGTCATGATACGTAATGCTTCTTTGCAAGTTGAAATAGCTTCAAACCGGACGTTCTGGCTAAATTAGGTGTGGTAGGAACTACTGGAATTAAGGAAGTCTGAAGTGGTTCTGTGCCAGTTCCTCATGCCTCAGACACGCATGGCAATGTGAACTGATCACTACGGTCAGACAGCGCGCCAGGATCTTCAGCTCTAGACCGCTATTCTTCAGCAGTGGGCTCCCCATTTATGAAGCGCTGAAAGGACAATTCGAAGTTCTCCCAAAAATCTCACTGGAAGCTGACACCCTTCAAATTATGTACTAACTCTCGGGAAGGAGTTTGCTAATTAATATTACTCTAACCGTCCATAACTGGTAATATGTGGCGATATTCATACAGGTATTGCTTGTGCCTGTCGAAGGTACTGTCCTCCGCATCCTACACACGTAACCTTGGTTTTAGTGTATTGGCTCATGGACGTATCAGCACAGCCACGGAGGTTTGTAAGGAAGGATGTGAAAGACTTCATCGGTCTGCTTTGCTGCACAGCTCGACTCAGGGTCCAATTCTTCAGTTTTGCGGCTTCGAGATAACTCTTTATACACTACCTCCGAAACAGTATCCGGATTTGTTTCATTCTTTAACTTGTGCTTTGCTGATTCTGAAACATAGTCAACTATCGCCGTTAAGCGACCTTGTAAAAAAAGAACTACAGGAGAAGGTACAGAACCCTCAGACGTTATTCGTGGAGCAAAACTCGCGTTACATGTGTATGGTGTTTCTGGCAAAGTCATTTCAGAGCAGATGGGCATTCCAATCTTCACTATCAGTGATACGATTCAGCGATGGAAGAAATTAGGCACGACAGAATCTGCCAAGAGGAGCGGGAGATCTAAGAAATTGACTCAAACGGACGTCCAGGCCCTTCGTTTGAGCGTAAGACGTGAACCAAAGCAGCCATATTCATATCATCAAGGAACCTTAGCAGCTGCTGGTGTGAATGTGCACGTAGACACCATTCGAAAGCACTTGCACGAGGAAGGCTTCAGATATCGTGTACCAGCGAAGAAGCCTGTCTTGACAAAAGGTCATAAGAGCCGTCGCCTCGAGTTTGCACGCGAACATCGTCACTAGACTGTTGAGCAACGGCGTCGTGTCATCTGGTCAGATGAATCTCGTTATATGGTCCGTAGATGCAACGACTTTGGGGACCGCGTACTTCTCATGAAAAACGAGCGTTACCAAGAACGTCATATCGTACAGACAAGGAAGTTTTGCGTGAGTTCTATCATGGTTTGGAGTTGTTTTTGGGCAGGAGGGCGTGGACCCTTGGTCGTCTTAGAAGGATCCGTCAATCAAAATAAGTATATTCAGTGCTTAGGCGACCACTTCCTTCCCTGGATGAGATAGATAACAGAAGAAGAGGATGCTAGCTTTATTCTACAGGAAGATAACGCTAGCTCCCGTCCTGGCAAAATAGCTGGAAAGTAGAGAGAATACAATGGCATCCAGGGAATGAAGTAGCCTGCCTAAATCCCTGATCTCAATCCAATTGAGCATCTGTAGCATACTTTCGAAAGGCATATCGGAGGCCGTCGATAGCATATTCGCAACAAACGGTAGTTAGTTGCTATTATACACGAAGAATGGCAGAAAATCACGGTTGAAGAGTTGGAGGTGCTCGTGGCGAGCATGCCTCGGAGAATCGAGGCTGTCATTAAGGCCAAAGGAGGACACACAAGTTATTAGATAAGTATCAAAATAAAAGCGTAAACGTATTCTTTGGTGTCCTCTACATCTTCCAAAGGGTCTTCATTGCTCTTTTACGTGTTTTCTCATACTTTCTTGCAAGTTAAGTTTCTGGGTCTGAGTTACTTGCATTGATAAGAGTGGAAATTTAATCGGGATACTTTTTCGGGGGTAGTGTACAAGCTGCTAGAGTAGATTGCTGAGACACTATGACCACATTTTGTTTGCATTTCAGAAAACCGATTCCTTTTTATCTTTGGGCAAGAAGGGAGAAAGCAAAGAAAACTACGTTTAAACACTTACAACTTGCTGTAGTCGGGTCAACAACAAACGTGAAACCTATGTAATTGAAATTGACCCCTTCTGTTTCCAAGGGAAACATACAGAAAACGATTTAGTGCTCAGCTAAGCACTCGGATCCTCCCGGTCCCGCAGCAAAACTAATAAAAGTTTGGAGCTCTATCGCGTATCTCTTTGAAATGATAATATTATATGTTAGTTAATAGGCGGAAAAGGTAGAAAGTAAGATATGCTATGTCGTACAGATTCAGACTATTAGATACTAGAAGTAATCTTCGGGACCTAATATCGCCTTTCGGGTCTCTACAGAAGCCAGTGCCCCAAAATGGAGATATTTTGGAACTAGCGATACCTACAGAAACCCGATTTCCCATGGGATTTGACGGCAGCTGCTTTTCTCTATGCGTCACGTTTACCGCTACATGATCATTTCTATACAAAGCAAAGAAAGTATCCTGTCAGTTGGCACAGTCATATCGGAGCCCATTGTTTATCATTTTCATTTGCTATTGTTACTCATATGACATGTTGTAGACACATGCTATGCATATTATAGGCATGGCCGGTTATAAGTTGGCATTCCTTCTTTCTCAGCATAGGGAAGCTTCAAAAATACGTTAGCACCGAAATTTGGTATTTTCTCCATTTCTTCTCATGCAATGTCGTATGCATCGAAGCTCCAGTGACATTTTTCGCTTTCATTTTTAATTGTAAGCTTGTTTGGGTTTTAGAATGAGCGACTTGGTTCAAAATCCTGAAGAAGCGTATGTCAAATCTCCTGAGGAGCGAGTATTAGTGCGAAGATTTGACATGAACGTCCTGCTATTCACATTCATCATACTTCTTACGTTCGTACGTGTTTACTAAGATGAGGAGTGAAATAATCTCAGTTTACTAGAAATTCTGCTTGTCTTTGATCTTCACGATCGCGTATGACTTCAAGCAAAGTGGTTCAGCTCTGAGCGATTCTCCTATTGAAACGATCTATTACTTCTGGGGACTCGGAGTTATTGCTGCTCAGGTAAGAGATAAATCAGGACTATAAGAGTGCACGTCTTAATGTGCCACTAATGGCTTCATAGATTCCCAATAATTATTTTATACAGCGTATTCCTCTAGGAAAATCCATTAGTATCGATATGATCCTCTGCGGTGTGATAACGATCTGTACGACTCTTTCAGAAGACTTCAAGGCAATCGCAAT
Source organism: Saksenaea vasiformis B4078 (assembly GCA_000697055.1). NCBI lineage: Eukaryota > Fungi > Mucoromycota > Mucoromycetes > Mucorales > Saksenaeaceae > Saksenaea > Saksenaea vasiformis. The sequence continues at coordinate 86,434 of JNDT01002258.1, read as the reverse complement.
CCTCATATGTCTATTTGGGGTCATTCACGGCAATGCGTTAATAGCAACGATGATGCTGATATCAACATTCTATCGGCGAAATGAGCAAGCATATCGATTTAGTGTAGAAATGCTCGCGATGATCGTCCGCGATATAGTGGGATATTCTATTGCAGCGGCTATCCCAGTAGCAAAAGAATATGATATATGGCGATGGTAAATTGTTCTGCATCAAGTAGCCTTCTCATTGTGTATGCAAACAGGGTTTCCTTTATACTCTGTGGTATTGCATGCTTCATAGCCGTCCTTGCTTTCTTCTTCTTTATCGACAATCCTCAGTCCTGCCGTTGGAACTTCAACGCAGAGGACCAACTCTTGGTAGAAGAGCGCATCCGCGATAATACCGTCGTGAGAACAAAGGTGATAGACACAAGGCAAATTATAGAGGCATCAAAGGAAGAGCGTCTGTGGGCTATGTCGATTGGAATGTTTCTATACACTCTAGTTGACATAAACGCAAGTCACCTTGTCTCTTCGGTTTTGCAGCCACCACCTGAGTTATCGGTAAGCCTATCATCAACTTTCCATATACTTAGTACGGTCCAGGTACGCAAGTTTACTGGAATTGGTATTGCCTCGGAGGTCGCGGTATTGATACTAGCGCTTGTAACTATCTACATCAGTTGTCGATGGCATCAAACGATCTATATCGTATGTGCAAGTGTAATCGTCGGCACATTTGGCATAGTACTTGCAGTGACTGTGCCAGTCGTGGAGATCAAACTCATTGGAAACCTTCTCTCCTCGATTGATGTAATAGTATACATTCATGTGCTAACGTTATTTTCGAATAATGTATCAGGATACACTAAGAGGGTATTCTATTTTGAAATTTGGATTACATTCAATAGACTGGGTGCCATTGCAGGATATTCTCGTGCCACGACGGAGCTTGCTGTGTCAAACGTGACGAAGCTTGTAATATACATTGGTATACAGACGCTAGTGTGTGCGCTTTTTCTGATCGCACGACGAAAAATGGCATTAGTGAACCGAAAACGGCTGACGCAGCGTTTCGCTACAGTGACAGATGTCAGAGAGAACCTCACAGATGCACAGGATCCAAATTTTATTTACCAACTCTAAATGTAAATGATTACTGGTTTGCTATTAAGGATGATGATGCACTTGTCGCATAAGGACACCGAGACTGATCTCATATTGTCGCTTAAAAGAGTACAGGTTACACGCACAAAAGTTGGTGCACAGAATGCTGTGACGTTGTTACTTCTTTTTCTGGCACCTTCGTGTAACCATCAATTTTCTCCAGGGTTCCTCTTTTTTTTCTTCTCTTTCAACTGCATGTGGACCCTATGTCTCAAGTCAGCAGTTTGTCAATGCCACAGGTCACTCTTACATGCCTCGGCGAGAGGCACAAGGCATAACCGTAGCAGCATGATACCCAATCTTTGGCAACGACGTTTCGCTATCGCTCCGGCAGTACCGCGCCGCGTTTTGTCCCTTCCATCGAAAGTGGCAGAGCTGAAGCTACGATGTACGTTATCGGACGAGCTATTCGCATCGGGATTAACACAATCCATTTATTTTATTTTATTTTTTGTTCTTTTTTGCTTAGGCACGGAATTTGATCACAATGGGCATGTCAAAACGACTGCGGGAGAGTTTCTAAAGTCAGATTTCTGTCAACAGCATTCACTTCTTCCGCGCGATCTTCGTACAATAGACACCAACTCATTTTATCAAAAGCCGACGATTCTTGTTCGTTCGGAAGCGATTTTGGTCAACATGGCCCATTTGAAAGCCTTACTAAAGAGCGACTTGGTTGTGCTTTTTGATACCTTCGGTTCGTCGGACAGTTATAACCAGAGTATTTTTATCTACGACCTGCAGGAGAGATTACGCTCGCAGAAAGACGGTCTGCCTTTTGAATTCAGGCAAGTTCAACCAGACCGGAATCTATCGTTGATTGACTGATCGCGTTGCAGAGCACTCGAAGCGATTCTGATTTCGATCACGTCGTCCCTGCAAACCGAATTGGAGGTACTCGAAGGACCTGTTTACAAATTACTTGGGGATTTGGAAGATCTTGCAGATATCGAGGAATCGATGAACAGCGATCGTCTAAGGGATCTTCTGCAATACTCGAAAAAATTGTCTAAATTTGAACAGGATGCTTTATCTATTCGTGATGCCATTGATGAAGTGTTGGATCATGGTAAATCAATTTGCTTCGTTTCTTTTTGCCGTGCAGGTTGATCACTGAAAAAGGGAGTTCTTCTTCTTCTTCTTCTTTTCCTTCTTTATAGACGAGGATCTGGCGGCGATGTACTTGACTGCCAAAAAGGCGGGTAAACCTCGTGCGCCTTCTGACCACGAAGAGGTGGAGTTATTACTGGAAGCTTATTATAAGCAAACGGAAGAAATTGCAGCCAAGGCGTCCACCATGCGATCCCATATGCGATCTACAGAAGAGATTGTCCAAATTATTCTGGATGTTTCTCGAAATTCGCTTATGTGGTACGATATCCGATTGACCATCATCACACTTTCAGCCACGATTGTCAGTGGTTACGGTGCGTTGTTCGGTATGAATTTGAAAAATTATTTCGAAGATGATCCGTTTGCGTTCGGACTTGTCTCTGGCCTTGCACTGGCATCGGGTCTGGGTGTTTTTGCTGTTTCCCTTCGTAAACTCAAGACACTAGCTAAAATGAAACGATAGAGCTATAGAATGTTTAACTTCCTTTTTTTTTTGTGTAAATACTGCATTTCCCTAGAAAGAGTCGGGGAACTGGATTCAATATAAACAGTAACGCTTTAACAACGTCATTTGGCATGTAAGGTTTCCCGAAGATCAGGAAATGGGGACCCCGGATGGAGAGTCACCTCTTCCCGATCTGACCCGCTCCAACAGAAAAAGAAAAAAAAAAACATCTGATCAAAAACCTTCCATCATTTAAGGGATTTTTCTTTTACTTGGTTACAAATGCATAATTTTATATTTATTAAATGGTAGTATTACGAACAACAAGAACAGGACAGGGACATTCATGAATACAACGATCAGAGACGGATCCGAGGAAGACGCTCTTGACTGCACCCAAACCTCGGGAACCGACAATCAGTAAATCCACGGGGTGTTGTTGTGTAAAGCGGGGAATCATTGTTTTTGGTTCACCAAAGAGTATATGTTCTTCACTGGAAATATGAAGTGTGCGTAGATGTGTTGACATGTCCTCAAGACGTTCCTTGACGGTCTTTCCTTCAGGATGACTTGAAGATTCCTCGATCGCTTCATCGACCCTGGTCAGGGTGGTAGATAGCATGGGCAGGGACTTTTCATTATCGGTCCGTGGATGTACAGGTGTGATCTTGTCATGATGTGTCACTGCTGACAGGAGAATCAAATGGTCTGTATTAGGATTGATAATGTTTTTGATAGACCATTGGAAAAGCTTGGCAGCATCTTCGCTTCCGTCATAGGCTAACGCCACTCGTCGTTTTTCAGTAATAGATAAAGTTGTTGTTGCCATAATATAAAATGGAGTGAGAGATAAAAGAAAACTGCTTTTGCATTAAAACAATGCAAGCGGCTTTTTATAAGGGAGTTTTCATGCGTCATCTTGCGGGCGGGATGTGAAACCTAAAAAATCAACAATGGCCTGATTGCACTACCAAAAGGGCCAGACAAGTTTGAAATAGATTCTTTGCAAAAAGTGAGATGTGCGGGTTAAAATGGCTCTTTTATTGTTCTTGTCTTAGGGTGATGGTACATATTCCATTCAAATTTCAGGCTTTTAAATTTGATGGCATCTGTCAAACCGTCGCACTGTCACTTTGTCCGCTGATTGGGAAATTCGACGGAGTTGAACCGATATGTTATGCGCGGAACGTTGAGATAGCTGGGATACTGGTGTTTCAACCAGGTAAGCTAGTCCTATTACTATTATTATTATGATTTGGGTGAATGAGTTAAAAGGGAAGTTTTTAAGCCACCCTGATTATGGGGTTGGTAGCTATCTTTATGACAAGTATTATGCTCTATCACGTAAAGACGAAATATACAGCCGTAGGTAAAAAAGAAAAAAAAAGAAAAGGAAAATAGGAAGAATTTCTTTTTTTCTCTTTGTTCTAATGGTCAAGGGGGGAAAAAAACGGGTTAGGTCGAAAAGAAATCACCATGTTTTTCCAGCATTACCTGATTACCGTACTATTTGAGATCCTATTGGTCACCAATATCATTCCGACTGCATCCATTCTCTATCCAGTGAGTAGTTTTTCTTCTTCTTCCGTCTCATCAATACCTTGGGGATTGTTTTAATAAAGCAGATACCGACCTTTTTTTTTTATATGCATTATTGTTATTACAGGTATTTACGGCAGCACACTTGGGACTGATTAGTGCTACCTTCTGGTGTCTTTTATTGAATGGATTTGTCGGGTTTCAGTTTGCTGAAGACGGAACACCAATTAGTTTATGGGTAAGGGTATCACAAAAAAAATCACCCGATCGTGAGCAAAAACAGGGTGTACTAGTGGCTTGACATGTGCTTTTATTATTTTAGTCGATTCGGATCAGTTCGTTTGCTGTGTTTGTCGTAGTGGGATTTATTGCAGTAGCCACATTTTACAATATCGGACCATTCAACTATACAAGCCCGATCGTCTTGTGGCTCGTCTTTTACGTGGTGAACAGCGCATCGTTCGTGATCTACACCCTTTCTCAAATTCTACTGGTACTATGTACTTTGGATGACCGATGGCCATTGGGTGATATTCTTTTCGGCACATTTTTTTTTGTGACGGGACAAGTTATCATGTACATATTTTCTGTAGCACTGTGTGAACAGGCGAAGCATTACTTGGATGGACTTTTCTTAGGGTCGATGTGCAATTTATTAGCGGTAATGATGATCTACAAGTACTGGGATTCTATTACCAAAGAGGATTTGGAATTTTCAATCGACTCGAAACATCACCACACGCTTGTAACCTGATGAAAAGGAATTCACACACGACCCTAAAAAAGAAGAAAAAAGTTCAAACTCATCTTTTGTATATAAGGATTAAACCTTTTTTTGTCTCTTTTCATTTCTTTTCCCTTGCACAACAATGACTGTATTCATGCGTCCTTTCCGAGCTTTGATTCACGACAAGAAATCCCCCAAAAAATCATTACAAGTCAAGATCAGTAAAGATCCACCTACTATCCAATACTATGAACGAGATCAATTAGAAGATTCTTTTGAATGTATCTTTGATCCGCTGGTCTGTCATGATGAAGAAAAAGACCATCCCGATTTGTTTACTTCAACAAGAACACCACCACTCAAGCCATGGCAAAAACCACCATATACTTCCTCCAATAATAATAACAACAACAATCCTCTTCTTTTCAAACGAATGTCATTCCGATTCTTCCGCAATAACAAGACTCCTCCTACTACCCATTTGAAATTATTCTCCCTCTAACGAGAATTCTGCATCTTAAAAAAAGTAATTGTATTTTGTATATATATATATACATATAAATATACCCTCTGGCTGTATATAGCGAACCATTTGAATTAAAAAGAAAAAAGAACGACGAGAATGCCCAACCAACCAAACTTTTCGCCTGCTGATCTGACTCAACATGACTGTGTTTTTCTTCTTTTTTTTTTTTACATTTCTTGTCCTTTTCAGGCCGATGAAGTTACCGTTTTTTTGATGGGTAACTCTTTATGAAGTTTGGCAACTATCTCAACGAGCGCAAGGCTTATTTACCTGCCAATTATGCTGAGCATTGTATCGATTATAATGCGCTCAAACATTTGTTGAAAACGACTGTCTATGCACATTCTATCAAAATCACACCTACTGAGCAACCACAACAACCATTTTCGGATGTTGTGTCGCTTCGATTAGGTCAGCTGCAACATGTAGAAGTAAGCTTTATCCAGCAACTTGACGTCCAGGTGCATAAGGCATGTACATTCTTCGAACAAGAATCGAAAAAGCTCGTCGAAGCAGCTGCATCCACCACCGCCATGGAGTTGCTGCAACAAATTTTAACCCTCGAACGATTCGTCTTTCTCAACTATACCGGCATCACCAAGATTTTGAAGAAGAATGACCGTCATTCTGGCCTGTCCCTGTCAGAACCTTATCTTCATCGCGTTGCCCAGCTTCCTCTCGTTCAAGCGAAAGAACTAACCGAGTTAAAACAACGTGTCATGACAAGTCTTAACGAAGACGATGTCAAGGCACACCCTGTCTCACCCATCATGACACGTAGCCGTTCGCAGGCCAAGCTGACACGTTCCAATGTATTACCACCTGCTCTGGTAGGCCCTAACCAGAGAGTGCTTGTTTCACTGTCAGGTCCGCACGGTACAGATATTGTCGGTGCTGTTCTCCAATGTCTCGCTCGCCATCCATGTACCATTGATGATTTCATGCTTTCTCGTCTTTATCATAATGTTACCTTTGGTGTCCTGATTACCCTTGGCTCCGATAACGTTAATATATTCCGTGATTTGGCCGAAGCTGCGCATACATGGGACGCAGCCTTAACTTTCGACATCCCTGATACGCAGGCGACTGAACCCAGTGTCCGTCACAAGGCACCACAAACCGATGAACGTGAACCCACGACCATCCCGTCTTCGTTAGAAGAAGCGCCGTATGCCGGTCGTATCAAATACGCTGCAAGCATTCTCAACCAAGATGGTCTGGCACCGGCATTTTTGAGTGACTGGACACAGTTTCTTTTGAAGAACCGTATCTCCGTTGAAAAGTTATCCCGATTGAACTTGGACGACAGTAAATTATCGTGCGCCGATGTGCGTTTGAGTGTACCAAAGACAGTGGATATCGATGCGCTCCGTGCTGAACTGATTGCCTTGTCGGCTAGTCACAACACAGATGTCGCCTTGCAGCCCGATGATGTCTTCCGCAAGAACAAACGTCTTGTTGTCTTTGACATGGATTCCACATTGATTCGTCAGGAAGTCATTGATGAGATTGCAAAGTACGCCGGTGTGGTTGATCAAGTAGCAGTACGTCGTCTTTCTTTCTCTCTTTTTATACATTTATTTCCTTAACTCATCTTCTATGTCTTAGGCTATTACTGAAGCGGCAATGAATGGAGAAATTGACTTTAAGGAATCTTTGAGACGTCGTGTAGCGCTACTCAAAGGCACCAATGTGAACGTGATTGAAACGGTGAAACAAAACCTTACATTTACAGAGGGTGCACGTTTCTTGTGTCGTGCTCTGAAGAAACTAGGCTTTAAGTTGGCAGTCATTAGTGGTAAGTTGATCAAGAATTAAGGAAAAAAAAGCAGGGATCTCAAGTCATCGATTATAAAAGGTGGGTTCATGCCGCTTGCACTCTACGTCAAAGCCGAATTAGGATTAGATTATGCATTTGCGAATCAGGTGAGAGGATCTTTTGCTATTTATTTTTATACTGATGATGAGTGTAACAATACAGCTCAAGGTTGCGCCAGACGGATTGACCTTTACTGGTGAGACCACTGGACCTATTGTGGATGGTATTCGTAAGGCAGAATTACTTGATGTAATTGCTCAAGCAGAGGGCGTTACGTTGAATCAAGTGATTGCTGTGGGTGATGGAGCCAATGACCTATGGATGTTAAATAAGGCAGGCCTGGGAATTGCGTTTAATGCCAAACCAAGAGTACAAGAACAGGTATGTGTTTCATCATCATCATCATCATACCTACCTACATATGTATAACATTCTCTCACTATTATTATTATTAATATTATTATTATTATAGGCTCGTGCAAGGATTAATCAAAAGAGTTTGAAGTATGTCTTAACACTTCTCGGTTATTCCGAAAAAGATATGGAACAACTCGGTCAAGAATAAATTCTATAGACAGGATCGATTGATTGGGTACAAAAAAAAAAAGACAAGCGGAGGTATCCCGAGGCTTTGTCTCACGCATTTCAGCATCCTTTTTTTTTTTTGTATTTTTTGTGACTCGTTGAATTGGGAAAAGGACGACGAACGAACGCGGCGCGCGCGTTGTAGTGTGTGTACTGTATCTCTCTCTCTCTCTATATCTTTATTCTCCTTGTTTCTTTTTGTTTTTCCTTATCTTTATCAACCAAAGACCCTCGAGTTTTCGTTCGCTTTTGGTTAGGAGAAACTGTTGTAGGTCGGAAACCATCTAACATGGGAGGCAAGCTGATAATCAAGAATCTTGTGTGTCAAAATTCATATAGAAACAAAACCTAGTCATCGCTTCTTCTTTTTCTGTCTGTCGAGCAAGAGCTACCTATCAAATGGAACACTCACAAGAATTACCTATCGTACCGGTGGACGCTGTACCTGAGTCTCCCCTATCACCCGTTCCACTTGCTGAAGTGACCAATGTCGACGATCGCTCTCACGGAATCTGTACAGGAAAGCAGATAGGGGATGCATATCATTGTCCTATCCAATCTACCGTTACCAACGAGGCTCCCTTGAACGACGATCCATCCGTGAAACAGGACGAAGACATCAGTAACGCCCTTCCCTCACCACCCTCTTCCCTGGGTTCGCATTCACCCAATTCGCCCACCTTCAAAACAATTCAGTGTAAGCGAAAATCAGATGAAGCATCCATTCAGGGAGGTGAAGAAAAACATGCAAAAACGGTACGTTTGGATGATCCAACCCATCCGATCTCCCCCTCTACCGTGACAGAAGAACAAAACAACAACAGTTCCACCACACCAGAAGAAGAAGAGCCACCTATTTGGTGTCGACGATGTGGTGTTACTGAATCCGTCCGTTGGCGTTACGGCCCTGTAGGCAAAAGCACGTAAGTGTTCTTTTGAATTTTTGTTTTTGGCGGATCTGATCTCATATTTCATCATCATTTAGTCTTTGTAATGCCTGCCATCTTCGTTGGAAATCCGTAGGAAAACCTGATGAAGGTTATAACCATACCACATACCCACCAGAAGGGGCTGCAGAAATTCAAGCCGCTAGGAAACCAAAAGCAAAACCGTCTTCAGGAGCAAGAGCAAGAAGTAGAACAACCTCTGGACATACCACGATCAGTCAAACGAAGAAAAACGTAGACAACAAAGAAAATACAGTCGAACGACGTAAGCGAAGCTCCCTTGGTTATGATCGAGAATTAAAGGAGAAGCGTAATGATTCTTTTAGGTAGCAAAAACAACACGTTGAACGAAAAGACGACGATGACAACAACAACCAAGCATGAATCCACTTTGCAAAATCCATTCAGTCATATTCCTACAGATGGAAGTCTTGTGGCTGGGGAATGTTGCAGTTTGTGCAAGGTAACAACGACATCGTTATGGAGAAGGGGTCCTGCAGGACCAAGAACGTAAGTGTTTGGATGTAGGACAATCGGAGGATGTGTTAACCTTTTTTTTTCTTTTTCTTTCTGTCGTAAAAAAAAAATATAGTTTATGTAATGCATGTGGATTGCGATGGGCTAAATGGCAACTGGATTCTGGAGTCACAAACAGACCTCCACCGTCCAATCCAAGTGTAACAACAACAACATCTACTACTACTACAAAGAATAAAGAGATGATGATGGCTGCTGCAGATCTGGAAGTCCAGCTGCTGCGTAACAGAAAGGTCTTTTTGAAGGCTGGTATGTATGCAGCGACGCATAAAACATCAACAACAACCACCGTCGCGTCAAAACCGCGCAGGACAGCGGCATTGAAAGGACCTCCAAAGATGCATTGGAAAGGCAACAGCAACCAACTCAATGGAACAAAGTTCCATGTGCCGATACCTATCCATCAGGGAACATTTCTCATGGACACCCTCACCGAATTCTGCTTACCGCCTGACATCCTTCAAGAATACGAGTTGGGTTTGATTGGCAAGTTCGGCTCACGACCTACACTGATGAAGAAACCATCCTTCATGCGCATCCGCTCGAGTATGTCCATTCTCTACTGTTTTTTTTTTTTTTTACTTTCCACAATACTAAGAAATGTAGATATTTTTGTGGAGCGGAAAGCAAACAAGACAGAACATCAGGTAGCGTGCCAGTGCATACCTCCATCCAATGGTGAATTAGGCTGTGGTGAAGACTGTTTGAATCGGTAAGGAAAAAGAAAGAAAGGAAGGAAGGAAGGTGTAAACCATGCTTATACCTTGTTCCCTGGATCTAGTATGCTCTTTTATGAATGTGAACCAAAATCATGTCCGTGTGGTGATCGGTGTTCCAACCAACGGTTTCAACGAAGAGAAGGAAGAAAAGAACTCGACATATTCCTCGTAAGTTATTGGCAAAAAAAAAACTCATGGAATGTACTGGACTGATGATGGAACAATCATAATAATAATAATAAGACGCGTGAACGAGGCTGGGGCTTACGTACGCTGGTGGATATCAAACGAGGGGAGTTAATTATCGAGTACCGAGGTGAAATCATATCCCACAAAACGTGCGAGGAACGAATGAATACGATCTACAAAAATCAAAAGAACTTTTATTTTCTGGATTACCGCAACGGGGAAGTAATCGATGCATGTACAAAAGGAACCGAAGCAAGATTCATCAATCATAGTTGCGATCCCAACTGTCATATAGAAAAATGGTAAACCTTTTTTTCCCCATCATACCCTTTTTAACAACTCATGTGTGCGTTGTGCTCATTTAGGTCTTTGAGAGGAGAACTCCATGTCGGTGTGTTTGCATCCAAGGATATCTCTGCAAATTCCGAATTGTTTTATGATTACAATTTCTCAGTGTTTGGAAACGCAGAAAGTCAACAACGCTGTTACTGTGGAAGCAATAACTGCCGTGGAACCATTGGAAAGAAACCTAGTCGACGTGATACCCGCCTACTTGGAGATGAATCTCATTGAATGTACTAAGTAATCAATCCCATTCCATTTTATTTACTATGTTTTGCCCCATGTGTCTTTCAAATAAAATAATATAAAAAGAAAAAAAAGATAGGATGGCCTTTCTTTTTTCTTTTCTGCATTGGTCATGTTAGAACATCATCATCATTCTGCTGGTAAACCTTTTTTTTTTTTTTGCTGATTCTTCGTAGTGACTTAAGCAAAATGCATGGATTGAAAACTTTAGCATGTTTAATTACTTGTTTTTTAAAGAAGAGAGAGAGAGAGAGGGAAATCATGTATTACTCCTTGCTAAGAGAGGGGGGGGGGGGGGTTTCGCGTCGGTTAAAACAGTACAAGTGCAACTAAACCAACGACTCCAGCGATCAACCGTATCGGCTGGACAGAAAATGCAACTGCACCATTTGAGCCACCTGGGCCATTGGCGTTCACGCCACCTGGACCTAGCGTCTTGTTAACTGGGACAGCCGTATCTTTGTACTGACACTCGGTGGAAGTACACAAACAGGCCGCACCCATTGGATCCCACCATTTGGTGCTAACATAGTAACGTAACGTGAGTTGAGGAATATATCTTTAAAAAAAAAACTTCTTGTCTGTCTGACTTACTCGCAGTTATTAGGCAGTGGATGGCGGTACTCTGCCGATCCATTCTGCACGGAGGTGGCCGGTGTGGGGTTATCAAGTGTAGGTGCGATACTAGGACAGTTGAAACAGGTCTTAAATGTGGTTGTACCAAAGTTACAGCTAATTGAAAAAAGTGAAAAAGAAAAAAATGTGTCAGCGCCCAAGATGCGTGTGTATGAGAGAGAACGGTTTTACCTGTTCAATAAGTTGTCGTCAATCATGCCATTGTTATCGTCATCCAAGCCATTGCAAATTTCCTTGGCGATCACCGGCTGTTGGCATTTCATGTAGTCTTGGTTGCCTAATTCAGAAGCCTTGACGGGCTTTTTCATCCATTGGAGCAGCTGTTGGTTTGTCACCAGCCAAACATCTGGCTTCTCAGAAATCGTCTTGATAAAAGCAATCAATGCATCTAGCTTTGGTGCAGGATCAGGCAGTCCTGGATAACCGGTAAGATGGGCTAAAGAAAAAAGAAAAAAAAACAAAACAGAACAGATAAGCAACAAAACACGCATGATTAGATGATAGGATGTATGACTTACTTGGATGGACGTAGATACCAAAAGGCTGTCGTCCACCATTGTAATGTTTGTTAAATGCATCCGTGCTCCCTAGAAGGATTTGTTGTTTGTTGTTTTTTTTTTTTTAGTACGGTAGCCTTTTAGATACAACTTGCCCTCCACCCGCAGCGCACATTACATTTCGTCATATCCTCCGGTGATCCAGCCATATAGACATCCATCAGTTGTGGAATACTTCCATTATCGAGTACAGAGTACATGGGGACTTCCCACAAGCCAGGTAGTTTTACTTGATTGGCGCCGCAAATACCAGTCCAGCAGTCATTGGCCATACCATAATCCAATGTGTAGGGCCAGTAAGCGTCTTCCGAGATCGCGCTAGCGCTAGAATCGTACAAAAAGCCTTGCTTTGACAGTTGCGCCAGTGTATCTCGCGTGTAATTCAAAAATGGTGCACGGAATCCCTGAATTTTACCATTGGGAATTCCACCATACGCATTCAACATGGTCCTGCAGCTAGCAATTTCCTCTATATATCGTTGATAATGACACGTGTTAATTTGTCATGGATAGAAGAAGAAGAAGAAAAAGAAAAACGTGGACTTACGGTCTGAAGGTTGACCAACGTGTGTGAATGTATGACTAAAAAGGGATAGATATACTATCAGCAACAACTTTTTTTTCTTTTCTTTTTTTTTGTGAAAGATGGGAAGCTTACTCTGCCACTTCATTACCAGCCGAATACCATTGTTGAACAAGTGAAAAATCAGTATACTGCATAGAGACAAACCTAAAAAAGGGCAAAGAAACAAATTTCATGCGTGAATTTTGGGGATCTCCCAAAGTGGGGATTACCATGTGCCGCGTGCAGGACAGCCGTTCGGATTGCTATTGATCATCATTAACCAACTTATCATAAGATCTGAAAAAAAAAGTCCACGTACGTTACATTCAACATTCTACGAGCCGTTTTGAACAACTCGGTCTGGACAGAATCGTCAAATGTAATGGTAACAAACTGTCAAAGAAGGAAAGATGATCAGGGACCCTAGCTTCTTCTATCTTATTTATCTACTTTATCTATCTCTATCTTCTTTTTTTTTTTTTTTACCTGAGGCGTTTCTGCAGGTGTAAGGCCATTAGGTGGATTTTTTGATGCACAAAGACATCCATTCGCAAGTTGACAAGTAGCTGGATCACAAGAATAAGACGATGGGCCTGGCGAAGCAGCTGCGTTGGGCACAGAATTCCCTTCCTGCGCTACAGCTGAAAGAGCAAGTAATCCGACGAGGGCAAGCGCTTTCATGATAATATGGAAAAGAAAAAAGAAAGAAAGGAAAAAGAAGAGGCAAAAAGAAGAGGAGTGATATGCTCCTATAGAAGTACCCCTATGGTTTACCCCCTCTCTTTCTCTAATTTCTTTTCTTTTTTTTTTCCAGCAAAACATCATCCTGGAATAGAATAACTTCAGCTTTGCTTTCCTTTGTTTTGTTTTTTCTTTGGGTCTTCTTCTTTATATATATATATATAAATACATCTAGTCTTTCTCTCTCATTTCATGGACAAACAGGAGATAGGAACAGAAAAGAATGATAGTTTTACTTTCTGTGTCTAGCACAGAAGTCGGCCATGCGCTTGAAAGCTTCTTCCAAACGATCTGCGGGTGGAGTGGTGACAATACGAATGTAATTGGGGTACTTGAAACACTACACAAAATAAAAATAAAAAAAAAGGTTATGTTTACAATGACCTATCATTTCCATCGCAACTTACTTGACCAGGAAGGCACAGCACAGACTCCTCGGCAAGCAGTTTTTGACTGAACTCCTCGTCCGAGGTGATGTCCTTGAATTTCTCGATTTCAATACCAACCATCATGTACATGGCACCCTGGGGTTTGATTGGTTTCAAACCATCCACCTTCGACAGGGCTTCCATGCTCAAATTTGTGTTTTTCTAAGGTTTCTGTCATTAAAAAAAAAAGGACATTCTCGCACACTCGTACCTCTACTTGAGCAATGGTCTCTTCGTAAAAGGATGCGGGGGTATGATGCAAAATATCGCGCAGCGATGCTTGAACGAGAGAGTTGGGACCTAGAATAATCTGCGACAAATTCAACAGGCCATCATGGATTTCCTTAAACACGCCGTTACGGTCATGAACAAGGATCCAGCCGACACGCCAGCCAGGAACAAGCCATTTCTTTGCCAGACCACCCACAGACAAGACCGGCACCTCGGTTGTCAAGGATGCCATAGGGTAGAAAGCATTGCCCTCGAACACAAATCCACTGTAGATCTCATCCGCGATCACAGGGACGTGATGCTTAGCAGCAACAGCCAGAATAGCTCGCAGATGCTCACGTGTGTAAACGGATCCACAGGGGTTGGATGGACTAACAAACACAAAAAAAAAAGTTGTAAGCCTCCGGAGTTAACAGCCGCACCTTGGTTGGTTTTCTTACTTGTTCACAAGGATGGCGGAAGTCTTCTCATCGATCAAGGATTCCATGTGAGCAAGATCGACTTCCCAGTTGTTCTCGGGAAGAAGGTTGTAGTATCTGGATTCTACGAAACGAGTGGTAGCCAAACTACCATAAAGCGAGAATCCGGGGCATGGCAGCAAGATGTTGGAACCATTGTCACACAACACATTGACACATAGTTCCAGTGCACCAGAAGCTCCGTTGGCCAGGATAACATCGTTGGCAGTCAAAGGAGCATCGGGATGTGTATGTGCCTCCGCAACAGCTTCGCGTGCTTGCAAGGTACCTAAAAAATAAAATAAAATAAAGTAAAGTAAAATAAAAGTCAGGGAAACACGCCGGGAAACCTTCGTCATTTTTTACCATGAGCAGGTGGGTAGCCATTGGCCTTGTAGCTTTTCACTTGGTTAATCAGCGACTCATTGATAGTGGGATCCGTGTTGAAGTTGCCAAACACAGTTGGGTCGCCTGGAGGTGGACAAGAAGCCAGTGAATACAACCGTGGGAAAGTTTTATTTTAGCAGTAGGGTAGGTGGACCTTACCAACAGACAAACTAATGAATGACTTTGTGGCACTGGGATCGATCTTCAACTTGTCGACAATGGCACGAATGGGATTGTGAGCACGTTTCGCGACGCTCGACGAGGTGATTTTCCAGGAAGTACGGTCCGAGCTCATGGTAATATAAAGGGATAAACAGTGAAGACTGACAGACAACAGGAAAAGCTGCACTTAAGAAGAACTTGACTCATCTCTTCCTGCGGGGTTGCAATCCAAAGTTTTCCCACACTTTGAATCTTTGAACCCATCCCTGCTGTTCTGAATGGAAAACATTGTCCCACCCCAAGGCTTGTAAAACTCAGTTTTCGTCCACGCGCGGCTTGTTTGGGTCGGGGCTGGCAGTCTGTACAGGGATTCTAAAACTCGAAGATACAAGCCTAAGTTTTCCTCTAGCAAAGAGGAAAGCATCGTTAATAGCTATCCAATTCAGGTCCAAGGATTCGCGACAGCCCTTTATGAACTTTTTAGCTCATTAAAATCTGATTGTGAAAATGTCTGTGGTTATAATAAAGTAAGGGACAAAAAAGGTCGTCATTCGATTCTACACAAAGCAAATGCTTGACCTACTGGCTATACTCAAATAAGATAGCCAATGCAATGATAATCCGAATACTGCCCATCATCAAGGGTTCGGATGGAAGCAGGAATCACTGAAGCGAATTAGCTGGACATATATCAGTACATGTGCAGTCTGGGTGGAAAGGGTAGTTATGAAAGCGGTTGAAGCATGGGAGGTCGAGTAAAATTTCATATAGATCGCGTCTTTTGGTAGCATGAATAATGAATACACCCTGTTATTAGGGACAGACCTACGGCAATTGAAGCAGTGGCGTCATGCCATGAACAGGCACACATATAATGTAGAAGACACGGTGGGACCAAAATTCCAGGTTTCTTCAACAACAAGGATGCGGACATGTCGTCGTACACTCCAACTACACGATGAGTGAGATAGTATCATCGTTGGAAAGATCAGGCTATGTACGACCGGTTCATACTTGGAAACGCAAGCTAGGTGGCCCAAAGTTTGAACTAGAGTCATGAAATGTCAGTTCGATCTGGAATATACGGAGCATGGCGCACGATGCAGGTTTTGACAGATCAAATGAACCCTATGATTATCCAGCTATCAGGAACGGGTGATCACGCGGGCTCGCCTTTTCTTCCAGCGCGATTCTTTCAAAGCACTCCGTTTCAAGAAGTTATTGTTGCCCAGCCAGTATTATTACTTGGTTATGCACAACAAACTCCGGCTGTAAAAATAAATAAATCGTTGAAGATCGCTTGCTGTTTTGTTCCAATTATAGTAATTTTGCCCTGATCTGGGCTATCCGTGCCTTTGTTATATGAAAAGAGTTTTTACTAATCGCAATTTTTGGGAAAGTTTGCCCAATCGCTTCTCCTTGTCTTCAGCTGCAGTTGTCAGTGATCTCTTGTGGACTAAATTCGAGAATGAACTTATAAGTGGCGCTGACGTTTGATTCGCGGTGTACGCTATGCCATAGGACACCCATTGACAGTGTTTTGATTACCGATCAACAAGGATAAAGATAGACAAGCCAAAGACAAACAGAGATTTCTGAACTGCATACCGCCAGATCTTCCACTGGCACAATTAATAATCTCCAACATGTTTATAATAATAACGATAACCAGTTAATCGTAAGATAAGCAATAGACAGGTGTGCAAGGAAGCTAATCTTCCTGCTTCCCACATGGCTCAATTGATTGATTGTTTGTCGCTACCACTGCCAGCAGCAGCAAATTTTACAAATTAGCTTGCCCTCTTCCTAATGACATCTGTACATTGTTTTCCAAAACAAATTTGGAATAGTTATCACGTTAAACATTGCCAGAGGCTGAGTTTTTGGTATAGACTTAAGAAACCATACCAAGTTCTCCGGCTCGAATGTCAGGAAATGACCTCGACAGAATGAGGCTAGCGCAAACTCGATCGATATGCGTTTGTGTAACGTCTCTTTTTTCTAAAAGATCTGCCTCGATTACGCGTCTGGCCGCTGGAGTGGTGGACCAGTTATCCAAAAATCAACTACATAAATAATCAAATCTCTTGCCGTACAAAATGCCGCAAACTCTTTGGCACAATTTATATAATGCCGTAGGAACGGAGCTCATGTTGCCATGGTTAGCTAAAACTACACAGCGAGTATCTTCATTATCTGCCTGCTAGTGGCCAGAAGATCTGTTCAGGTGTCCCTATAATCTGGAACCAATGAAAGTCTACCGGAAATCGACGGAAAAATGTCTATCCTTACAAATCCGAGAGTAGAATGCCCTGTTTATGTTCGATGAACACATCTTTCCAGGAAAGGCTAATGACTTCCTTGCCTACGAGCGCAAGCGTGACATATAAAAGTCATCGATGTGGGAGTGCTGCTATTATTATTATTATTATTTCTGCTCCGTCATGGTCACCCTTTTTTACGAAATGTAAACAACTGAAAACCTTTTCCCGAAAATGGGTGCCAACTTTAAAAAAGAAAAAAGAAAGATATATGTTTTTCACGGGGAGAAGGATATTACGACTGCGTAAAAATGTCTTTGTCCTACATGACGATGCCATTCAAGGGGGGTTGTTGTTCATGTACCTTTGTTGAATGCGCAATCATGAATTCACAATCGCAGATGGTGTTGATGAGTGAGTCTTATGTTAATTAGTTTACCGCTACAAGTCGCATGATTATTGGGAAAAAAAAGCAAATGAGGCAGTAATTAATCATTTTCTCTTTTACTTGACACGCGCAACTGCATAAGGATTGACTATGAAAATGAATGACTTATGAAACCAATTGAATGGATGAGAATCCTACACGAATCTAAGAGAAAAGAGAATTAAGGGAAGTTCCCTGTTGGCAATAAATGAGATTTAGATAAGAGAAGAGAATAAAGAAGGGTGTATTTTTAGTGCTTCAAACTCTGTTGCATTGTACGCAAACCGATACAACACGTGCGACTTATTTTTAACAAGTTCGTATCGTACAAAAGTCACAACTCGGTTCCGCTAAATGTGCCTGATTTTTATTACCTCCTTTACATTGTGTAATCTCTTTCCTTTCCTTCTTTTCTTTCTAGATCTCCATGAAATTACGTCTTGGATTCTTTATACTCTTTCTAACTATCATCGTCTTAGTTCGGGCTCAAGGTTAGCATCTTATTTTTTGTTTTCTCTCTTTACCTATCCCTTTTCATAAAATATTTTCGTGCATCTGTCTCTCCCATGATTCTAACCTGGTCCTCCTGTAGACCCGACCGACGATAATTCCCCCTCACCAACGGATAATAATAACGGTGGTGAAGATCCTAATCCTAGTACCACGCAATCGCAGCAACCACCGCCTACGGATGCTCAACCTACAAACGATCAACCACCCGCTCCAACGTCCTCTGCTGCAGATCCTGGACCTACTTCCGATGTAAACCCCCCACCGCAGACGCCAACGGATGTTCCTTCACCCACCGACTCTCCCGATCAGCCGCCCACCACACCGACGGTGCAACCTACCGCAACCGAACCACCTCCGCCACCAACAACTACCGATGCGCCACCGCCTGCACAAACGGGTGTGAATCCAGAGGCCTGTGCTGCTCTTAGTCAGTGGTATAAGTCACTCAATGGGAATCAATGGATTATTCGGAATGGTTGGGACTCAAATGACATGAGCTCCTGCTGTTCTTGGTATAATGTTTATTGCAGTCGCATTGGTCAAGTCATTAAGATGTGAGTTCTTTTCGATTATACCAATCCAAAAAAAGAAAAAATAATGACTCTGTGTCACTTTATTTGTTTTTTATAGCAACCTGTCTCACAACAAGCTGATGGGACAACTGCCCAACAACTTTGACAAACTACCTGACCTGATTAGCCTGTAAGTCCAAAACAAAATTCTTTCAAGGCAAATGATTTGATTTGTTTTAGAGATCTGAGTTATAATAACCTTACTGGGTCGATTCCCGACACGATCGCCCGCTCGCAGAGATTGGAAGTGGTGTAAGCTAAATCCAAGAACTTTCATTTCACCTTGCCCATAACTAAAAAAAAATTGGTTACTTAGGAACTTCGATGTCAACAATTTAAATGGTGCGTTGCCATCTGCTTTGGGCAGCCTTCCTCTCATGAAAAATATGTAAGGCCACCTTTTTGCTCGTTTTGGTTTTTTTTTTTTTCTGGGTATCTGATTTTTTCCTTTTTTGGTTGCAGCCACTTGAAGAATAACTCGTTCTCCGGACCTATACCTGATGCCTGGGGAAAATTAGCCGTAGCGACAGGTACGCCACACATCTTGTTTATATTTCGATTTGACTCAAGTAATATATTAGGTATCTTTTTGAGCAACAATAACCTTACTGGTCCTTTCCCGACGGTTCTTACTCAGTTGCCAATGATTCAGTCTTTGTAGGCTACACATGACATCACACATTTCCGAGACTTAACTTGCCTTACTTACTTAGGTCCCTCGATAACAACGCTATCAACGGTGTCATCCCACCAGAAATTGGCAATATGCGCTCATTACAGTCTTTGTAAGCAAAAAAAAAGAAAAAAAAGAAAAGAAACAGCTTTGTTTTTTCTTTTTTTTTTTTTTATCTTATTGTATATTGTGATACTCAACGTTTTTTTTTAAAGGAACCTCAAAGGAAATCATCTGTTGGGTTCTATTCCTGCAACAATCGGCAACTTGACTAATTTAAATTCGCTGTAAGTAATCCGCATCTCGTTAACGACACGTGAGAACAGCAGACCCTTTTCTCATTTTTTCTTCTTCTTATTAGAATGATCTCCCATCAAATGATCAATGGATCCATCCCAGACTCACTTTACAACCTAGTAAATCTCCAGATGATGTACGTATTTCACTTTTTTTTTCATTTGTCACTTCTAACTCGTAACGTTGCAGTGATCTTTCTAATAATCGATTGACGGGAACTGTTTCGGAAAAGATTGGCAATCTCGCTAACCTGAAGAAATTGTAAGTTGACGAGAGCGATCGACACGTGTATCTCATGATCTCTGTTTCATAGAATGTTTGGACACAACGGATTGACCGGTCCAATCCCAAATCAAATTGGTTTGTTGAGCAAGCTTGAGTTGCTTCAACTCAATTACAATGCGTTCAATGGCCAATTCCCTCCACTTCTTGCTCCTGCCCCGCTCGGTTTCTGTTATATGATCCCTAACCAATTCCAGACGTGTCCTGACGAAAGTGTAACCTCTAATGTCGAGAGTTTGGCCTTCCAATGCTCCATTGATTGCAGAGTTGCATCCCGCAAGAAGAAGAACGATGCTACTTCCTTGTCGGTGAAGACGGGTTTGATGATGGTCTTTTTAAGCTTTTTGATTTCGCTTTTGGTTTAGAATTCCAAACACACACATATACAAATACTCTCAACATTATTTCAAACTCGCATTGTCTATTTTATAATTATTTTGGCGGGACAAATCCATCGCTTGCCTTAGAATTGCCTTGACAAAAAATGCAGGAACAAAGAAAAAGAAAGAAGAAAAAAAATAGCCCAAAAGGTTTATTCTTTTATAATGATTTGAAAACATCTTATTTCATCATCGTTGTTACTGCTGTTGTTTTTTTCGTTGAGATAGAAATCCTTCAGGAGCAAAAAGGAAAAAAAAAAAAGAAGAAAAAGTTGGTTTTGTTTTGTGTGGATCATCTAAGGTTTTCAGAGGATCAGGGGAAGTTGACATGTAAGGTAAACTACCTTGCGAACCTTTTTTTGATGTGATATCAGTGATGTTGAGACAAGCAGAGCAAGAATTTCCCCTTAGGTCTCTCCTCTTTTCTCCTTGAAGTACTCCTTCCATGTTCCCATATCTTAAACGTAATAGGAGAGAAAAAGAAACTGAAAACACAGATCGAGACGCGTAACAAGATCAATAGCATCACGTTATGAGATGCAGAGGAGTTTAAGGGAGAGAGAGAGAGAGATAGACAGATGGAGAGAGAGAGAGAAAAGATGTTTCCTTCCTTCCCCTGAACCGCTAACCCAGTTTATGTGTATATAAGATGCCATCCCATCGCAAAAAGATCTTCTTTTTCTTTTTCTTTTTTTTCCTCGGATCATCATGAAGCTCTCCTCTGTTTTCTTTCTCTCTCTCATTTTGTCGATTGCTTCTGCCCAGTCGCCGATTGTGTCTATCACCTCCCCATTGGAAGGAACAAAGATAGCGCCGGGCCAGACTCTTATTATCTCATGGATCAATTCCAAGGTCACCAGTATCAGCCAGATTGTTTTGATGCAAGGCCCACCCACCGCTTTGCAACCCGTCATGGTGATTGCACAAAATGTCAACGCTGCTGATGGTTCCTATTCCTGGAAAGTTCCCGCCGATCTTCCTAGCCGCCAAGACTGTAAGCCTTTTTTCTTTCTTTTTCAGCGGGAACTTTGAGTAACTAAACAAGCTTTTTCAATGACAGATGCACTTGAACTTGGTTCATCGCCCGACCTTGCCTACACCGGTCAAATCAGTATTGAAGGGAATGGAGCACCCGCCAATCCCGGAGCCACGAGTGCCACCTCTAACGCACCCACGGGTAGCGCCAACCCCACTGCCGCCAATGCCACTGCTTCTGCCTCTTCTTCTTCTGCTGCTGCCTCCACCGGTTCTGCTCAAATTACCGCATCTTCCACAATTTCTGCCCCCGCAGCTGCAACACCCACCTCCGCCTCAGTGACAATGACTGGTGCGACAAATGCCACCCCTGCCTCTACCACCTCCTCGGGTAGCACAAGTTCTACTTCTGCGAGCGCAAAGGCTAGCGCTCAGTCAGGTGCTTCAACGCACATGGCAGGAAAAGTACTCATAGCCGTTTCCATGGCAGCAATGATCGCTATTCAATTATTTTAAAGAGCCTAGTTCTTATTTGTCTTTTTTGCGAAACCTTTCTTTTTTTTTAATCGTATAGCTTTTTTTTTTATCTTTTTGTTATTTCTTTTCGCAAAACGCACAAAATCAAATAATTATTATCAATCAGAGATACAAATAGAAGTGTTACAAACCTATCTTTCTCTCTCTCTCTCTCTCTCACACACACACACACACATCGACACACGCACATCAGATTGTGGTTATCCGGGCGCGTAAATTAACGGGACATAATTCTATATCTAAACAGTATTCTTCTGTATTCTTCTGGATCTGCAAATGCAACTGGTCAATTTGATCCTTCCTAATTGAGAACGTGGAGGAAGTTCGAGACTGCCACGATTCCCGGTGCGTTCGTCATGCTTGATGTGTTACTGCGTGTCAGTAGAACGTGAATCTTCGCGCGGTCCTCGTTATCTCGTGCATCATTTTGCTTCAGTTGGGTCCTTTGGGTTCCGAGTCAGCCAGGGTGCCCAGTGATCTGGGAAGTAAGATTCCCATCTATTATGTACACAAGTATATCTGCCTTTTTTAAATGTGAGGCTAGCCATGTAGGTCCACATAGAACAACACAATGCTGTACATTTCTTTGTTTGGCTTTCAGCCTCAGTTCTTTGAGAACAGTCTTGATTGATGCTGCTGTTTACCTTTTCATACTATACTGAAAGTTGTATCGGTTCTTCTAATGAAAATGTCAAATCACACACACTTTTTTTCTTCCTTTACGATCTTTCGTCCATTTGAAATTTCTCTGCGCTTTGAAGTAGGCTTAGGTTCATTCCGCGCCATGATTTGCGTGTCCACACTATACTCTTCCATGTTACGTTTGCATCATCGACCGCCCCCCATTATCTGAGACAAAAAACTTGACAGTTTCATTGTGTCATGGAGAAGTCGTATTAAAGATAGGGATTGATCATTTCGTAATTTTTGTCTTATGCGGAAGATGTCTCGTGATAACGACTTCTTGTCGCACACAAAGAAGATGTTTCAGAAGTGATGCAGAAGCTAAGAGGTCGCTAGATTTTCACCTTCTTTATCAATTTAGTCTATAGCAAACTAATCTGATAAACGAAGGCACATAGACCTTGAACACATGAAGAAAAAAGAGGCACTTTTTGTAAACGTCATTTGTGTATGTGCATTCCCCGGGTCGTACCCGAGAGGAACCACATACCGCCTTTGAAAACTTCATTGTTTCTTCTCAAAAGAAAAGGAAGAGAAAAAATAATAAAAATGCAAACGGAAGGCGTTCTAATGCACGTAACAAGTCTGGAGCAGACCGGGGGGCTGTTGTACAAGCACAGGCGAACAAATCCACCCATTCCAATAAATGTGACTTGTGCGCATTCTAACAGCTTGCTCTTTTTTTTTTTTTTTACTTCGTGAGAATCATCATGGTGCAAGTGGCAAAACTTAAAGATCATGAGCCTGAGAAACCAAAGCGTCGTATTAAGGATAGTCGTATCTTGGAAGTGTCAGACTGCGTCGCTGCACAGGAAGAGGGATTCAAAGAATGGATCGAGGAGACTATTATAAAAACGAAAACGGCTCACCGCTCTAAGGACATGAAAGAGCAATTTCTCATGCGTAAATGCATACCACGTGGAATTATGGAGGGCGTGGCAGCATTCTTGAGCGAGAAACACTCTACCACCGTCACTATTGATATGGTACGAACCCGCCTCGGTCAGCGAAACGGGTCGATTCGCGTATGGAAAACCTATGTAGAGCAACATTTTGACTCCATCTTTGAAAGAGTGGTCACCGTACCACAACTAGTAAAAAAGCCAATAGAGACGAAGAAAAAGGGAGAGGAGGACCGTCTTACTGTACCACTAAGCCGATTGTTACGTGCCGATTTAACGAAAAAAGGCCAAGACGTCTTTATTGAAACCGTTCATAATGCAGCTGACAAGATCACCAAACACGTTGCACAGTTGCAAACTATTTCTCGTCTGCTCATTGAAGAGTACGGCGCTCGTCAATTGCTCCTCGAAGAAGAGCCTTCACCCAAGTTCTCTGAAAGGAAGTCATCTGATATTAAGCTGGTCTGGCTTTTGGCGAACGAATCTCAGATTTGTGATCCCTCTGTCCTCAACGAAGACGGAGAACTTATGATCCCTCGACCAATGCATGAACTGAAAAAGCGACTTGAGCTACCCGACATAGACAACTTCCTAATGTATCCCCATCTTCAGTACGTACATACATGTTTCTTTCCAGGAAGAGCCCAAAGAGAGGATGCAAGCGCACATGCCTTGTGGAAAGATCTAGCAGGAAAAATTACCTTTAACGAGCCCGGTCATGCAATACAAGGCATGCCATTCAACCTGACGCGCATCGATCAATGGTATAGTTTTAAAATTAGAGGACTATGGCATGGTCGTATCTTCCAACAAACTCTAGAGCGCGTTTGCCGTGTCTTGTTGCGCCTGAATCTCGCACCCCGTTTGGAAGCACGAAGGCGCCGGAAACAAACGGGCGTACAGACACCGTCACCAAGTAAGTACTCCTGTGGATAAAAGAAAGGTAAAAAAAAAAGGGTCTCATCATTTTCCTCAAAGGCGTGTCTACGGATAGCAAGACAAAATCGAGACGTAGCCGAAAGAACAAGGAATACGAGGAAGAAATTGCGAGTGACGATGAGAACGATGACGACTATGACCAGGACGAAATCGAAGGCGATGAGGATGAAAGTGACGATGATGAGTATGAAAGTGACGATGAGGATGAAAGTGACGATGTGTATGAAAGTGACGATGAGGATGAAAGTGACGACGAGGATGAAAGTGACGATGAGGACGAGAACGAGAACGAGAACGAGAACGAGGACGAGGACGATGAGAGCGAGAATGGGAAGAGGCGAAGCAGCGAGCTCAAACGATTACCAAAAGATATATCGAAAGAGCGCCGTCGTATACTTAAAGTCTGTATGAAGAAGATATTGACGGCTTGGAATATTAAAAAGGAGATTTTGCCGCTACATTGCAGAGTGATTTCTAAACTCCGCGATTTGACCGTCAGAGAGATCGTGACATTGCAAATACTCTGTGAGCTTCTACGTCCGTACGTACCGAAACCAGTACCGAAAGGATTACCGGAATCAGGTAGTGTAAATCATATTGCACTACGTATTCCCTTTGTTCTACTGGGAAATGCTATTTTACAGGCGACCGGATATGGTCACCTTGTCGCCGATATCTGCCCTGAGCTCGATACCTCGGTTCCTCTTCCTCTGTCGTTGGATTCGCCTTGCCTCTATGAAATTTGCTGTTCCGAAACGGGCAAGTTTGTGACCGTGGATAGCTCAGGAAAACCCATCGAGACCGTCGACGATGCACGCAAGACCGACAAGAACGTGTTGTACTCGTTTTTTGACCAGCGCATGATCGAATCACTCTGCAAGAAAGAAGATGCAAATTTCAGAGGACGTATTTCCATTACTCACACGGACGAGGCTGTTATTGAAGCATCGCAGGTAGGTGATAGAGAAAACTAGAAAAGAAGACAGCAAGAGACATGTTTATTTACGCTAAGTACAAAAAAAAAAGACGAAAAAAAAACGCAACGAAAGTAGTGAATCCCGCAGTCAGGTTCCGCGTCAGGAGGAGAAGCGTAAGCCAGGACGACGATATTATCAGCCTGTACGAGACAAGGATGGGGTCCCTTTCACTGTGAAAGCGATCCTAGCGTGGGGAGAGAGAATGGACAGAGAAGGTTTCCAGTGGGTTGGTGATTCACCACCGGGGGTAAGCGACACAGAAAACTAGAAAAGAAGGAAGCAGAAGATACGTTTTATTTACACTAAGCGAAAAGTATGAACCTGAACGAGACGAGGATGGGGTCCCTCTCAATGTGAAAGCGATCCTAGCGTGGGGAGAGAGACTGAAAAGGGAAGGTCTCCTCATGCCTGATGATCCACCATCGAAGGTAGGTGGCATAGGAAACTAGAAAAGAAGGAAACAAGAGGTATTTACACTAAGGACAAAGACAAAGACAAAGACAAAGAAGAGGGGAAAAGGCGGCGAAAGCAGCGAGCCCCGCAGTCAGGTTCCGCACCAAGATAAGAAGTCTAAGGAAGGACGACGAAAGAGTAAGCCTAGAAAACCCAACGATGGTATCCCTCGCAATATAAAAGCGGCCCTAGCCCGTCACTCGACGAACGATCCGCAATGATATCCTTCTATCCTTCTGAAACCCGGAAAAATTCACAGGTGTAGATACAATTAAATCGCTCTATAACATGTGAGCGATTTGGAAACATAGCTTACCGTGCGATTGAATGAATTCTTACGGTAATCTCTGTAAATTTTGCATCTGGAAAACCACGTTAGCGCTAATGGAAGGTCGAATATGCAATCATTAGTACATAAACAGGAGAAATAATCTCATACTTATGTCAATGCTTTTCCCCCGGACGTCGCAAAATTTATATACCGAGTAGCATTCTTTCCTAGAGTGAAATTTTGTATGTCGCTTCAATTATCTCCGAAGGGGGGGGGGGGGAAGAGTACCGCCAACGGTGGTAGCCAGAGCCGCACCGTGTCCAGTGGGGACCGGCGTGGGATGAATGTGGCGACAATGGCCAAAGAGATATGCAACTGTAGAGGGCTTGAAGCGGTATAGCGTCTGGCTATCTATTGCAAGAGAAGGTGAACGATATGGCATGTGCTCAATAAAATGATGGAGTGACAAGTAACCATCACAGCCAAAATGGTCCGGGAAAGAGGCCTCTTGCAGGCTAAATGACAGACAAAAAGACATGAATGATCCTGGATGTATATTTCGTCTAAAGTATATAGCGGAGAACGTTAGAAAAACTGAGCTAAGAGAAAAGAAAGGTTCATGCGTCACTGTAAATTACCCATCACGCACCTCGTTTACCTAAACGAATTTTGCGATTGAACAGTGGAACAGCAAACGCTAGAACAGGCGGACCAACAATACACCATCATAACGCCCATTGATACAATAGAATTTACTTCCTCACGCAAGTTTCAACAGTGTAGCATGCAAAAAAGACTACATCCGACGTAAAAGTTCATCTCGAGCTAACGTCAAACAGCTTAAAGGCAATGCAGATTTGTACACAGGATAATTCCGGTGAAGAGCTTACACTGTTAACGAGAATAGAAGCATCAAGGGCGTTTCCTCGTCTCAAATATACTTTATCCAAGGCGGATACGTACAACAAGTCAATAAAGTTGACAGCAAAGGACTACTGTACAACGTGGGCGATATCTATTTCTGTACCGAAGGTTTCTGATTGGCCAACTGTTTCATGTAGAGAGAAGCCATCGCGCCACCCGAGAACGCGGAAGACTTCTTATGCATCGCTTTGGCCTACCTGGCAGAGTATTGAGTATAGGCTCTGCGCTGTCACGGGCACGAGTGCGTTCTACGGGCCTTCATTGGTGGTTCGCCATGTGAGTTTTGCCATGAGTACTGCATGGTCGAACTGACCATCTCCAGGTGTCTTCGCGTACGCGAACCACTGTTCGGCGAGTAGGTCAGCAAGAAGAAGCGGGTGCACTTCAGAGCTTGCTCAAACGTGTCATGGAGGTTGATGCCGAAATCACCAACACTATTCCACCGATCGAGTATACCCATAACGTATAAATAGACTAAATGCATACTATATATATATATATATTCTCTCTGACAACGTTTTTAGACACAAGGTTGTACTGCGTACTGCACAGCGGAGGCATATCGCCTTTCTAGACTTCAAGAAAGAATCCAACAAGTAGCAGGGTATCAGTTGGTTCCTGTTACCACATCAGACACAGTTCATGTCACAATCGCTCCCGAAAATGGAGGTGGCGAGGCGTTTGTCTTTGCAGATGGCACGTTCGTTACGTGGGGTGTCCAGTCAGCACAGGCGGAAAGTTTCCTTCGGGATTGTATACGTGGCGGTGTTCAAGCCGTCGAGTACCAACCAAATAAAGTGGAAAAAGAGGATCTGGAGTTTGCCGTAGACGAGGATGAGTAAGGAAAATGAAGGACCAAAAGAAAGAAAGGAACTAAAAGTAAAATTTGTTTTTCTAGACCAACAACAATGAAAGGAGATATGGTTTTACTCAATCCACATATTCTTTCCCCTACATTGGCTAAGATTGCATTTTCTTACGGCTTTGCACGGTCAGCAAAATTGGCTGTGCTGGAATCGCACATGGAAGAAGTCTGGTCCAGCGCCGAGAAGGTCCATAAAACCTTCCTGCAAGGCCGACTGTCCCCTCTCAATCGTAGTGACGCACAAATACTGCTAGGCCAGTTGTTACGTATTCGTCACCAATGGGTGTCCTGGGAAGGTTCTCTTGATGGACCTGATTTTTACTGGGCAAGGCCTGAACTCAAAGGTAAACCTAACTCGATGTTATTTATTCAGATGACTGATATTTGTTTGCTCAGATTGTTACGATAAGACATTAACCAATAGAGACATTCGCCCTCGAATTGCCATGATGAATAGAAAATTAGGTATAAATCTTTCTTTTTCTTCTTCTTCTTCTAGTCTCAAATGCCTGACCTATGCGCATTAGATCATACTGCTGATCTTTCTACCATATTAACAAACCATATATCGAAGGAAAGCTCATCCCAATCAGACTGGGTGTTCACGGCTTTATTAGTTTCCAACCTTTGCCTATGGTTATCTCGTAATTAAAAGCAGGTCATTTGTAGGCATAATCATAAAAATAAAAAATAAAGATAAAAGCGTTGGAATTCAAACAAGTTGGCTGGACCGGTAAAGCAAAGCGATGTGCCACAGCTTCATTGTCACACAAAGAACCCGACCTTTTTGTTCTTTCTAACATCATGTCCTCGACGACAGCAAAACGCAGGCTGTCATCGACCGATCCCGTCCCTCCCACATGCCCTGAATTAAATGTAGATTGATCGCGCATGACAACTGAGATCTCACGCGCTCATTGTAGACCGAATCGCGAAAAAAACATAAATGCAACAAGGACGATGGATCCGATGTTGACATGGACGATCTGGAAATTGACACGACAGCAGCTTCGGAAAAAAAACGCGAAAAACCTGTATCTACGAAACGCGAGATGGTAAATACTTCCTTGCACGTCTCTCCATTGTACATGGCTAACGTGTTGCATGGCAAGGAAATATCCGAAGCAGGAACGATCGCCCGTGTAGAAGCACTCAACTTCATGTGTCACAAGAACCTCGAGATAGATCTAGGACCCAAAGTCAACTTTGTAATTGGTCATAACGGCAGTAAGTAGCCAAGGAAAAAAAAAATTGGAAGTGGATTAAGCTGAAGGTTGTTGGTGGGTTCTTAGGCGGTAAGAGTGCCATCTTGACAGCTATCACGATTGCTCTGGGAGGCAAAGCAAGTATTACGAATCGTGCAAAAAAGTTGGGCTCACTGATTCGTGAAGGAGCAAAGTAAGTGATTTTCCCTTTTTTTTTTCCCGCAGACAGTTCACTGCTTTTATACCTAGTGCAGCACGTGTTTCGGTTCACTTGACCAACCGTGGATCAGACAGTTACCAGCATGATATTTTTGGCGACACGATCCGGATCGAAAGACAAATATTGAAAGATGGGTCGGGTGGATACAAAATAAGGGATCATAAGGGCAAACTTGTATCCACGAAACGCGAAGATGTGGACCTCATACGCGATCATATGTTAATCCAAGTCGATAATCCGTTGACAATGCTCAGTCAAGATGGAGCACGTCAGTTCCTGACAACAAGTTCAGACCAGGATAAGTACAACGTAAATACAGCTTGGTATTGGGTGAATGAGTGATTTGATCGATCGTTTTCAACTGCAGTTGTTTATGAAAGGCACGCAGTTGGCGAAACTATCTCACGATTATGAGGTGATGCGGGAGAGTATCCAGATCATGGAGAACATTATAGAACGCAGAAAAAAGGATTTACCTGGACTCAAAGGTGCAGCAAAAAATGCTAAGCTCGAGTACGAAAAATTATTCGCAGTACGGGAGCTTGATACCAGGATCGATGAGTTACAGAATCAATGGGTATGGGCAAAAATCATTGACAAGGAGAAAGAAGTGGCGAAAAGGCAGAACGAAGTTCAAGAAGCGGAGCTAATACTACAGGACCTACGAGGCACGATTCGCGAGGATGAGGCAAGCTTCCCCCCTTTTTTCCAATGATCTCGACTTACGATGTTTGTGTATAGGAGAAATTGGCGCAGATCAACAAGGAGCTCGTCGATCTCAAAGCAGGCGTGGAGGAGTTCTCGCATGCTAATGGGCCGTTCCAGATAGAGAAGCATGGAATTGTCAAAGAAAAAATAAGAAAAGAATCTAGTTTGAAAGAGATGGATGTATGTCTTTTGTCGCAAAAAAAAAAAAAATACCAAAAAGAAGAAGATCGGGCACACTGACGAAGTCTGTAGGCTAATATCCGAGATGTGACCGAGAACATTACACAGGAACACATACGGCTGAAAAAAATTGAGCACCATATGAAGACTGTATCTGAAAGATTAAATGCAGAGCATCAAGACAAAGTGGAACGGATGAAGGGAGAGATGATCCAGTTGGGGAATAGCATGCAGCAACGTACATTAAAAGAGGATGAACTAAAGCGAGAAATTAAGTGCCTCGAAGAGTCTCGTCTTCGTGCTGCTCAACAGCGAGAGGAATTGGAAGCGAAACGAAGCAAAGTAGCCAATATTGCCGCTAGCTTGAGGAGAATGCTGGGTAACCTAAGGTCGCAAGCCACTAACGCGACAAGGGTCTACGGTGTCAACATGCCCGATATCCTTCAGGATATTGCGTCGGAAACACGATGGAAGAGGAGGAAACCCGTTGGTCCGTTTGGCAAATATATCCATCTTCAACGGCCAGAATTTGGAAGAGTGGTGGAAAAGCTACTATCAGGTTTGATGGGAGCTTTCGTCGTGGAATGTTTCGAAGATAAGGCGCTACTAACGACGATCCTTGCACGACGGCAGATGTAAGTACATTCACTATTGTTGTTGTGTGTGGTTCAAGCAGTAGCATAGGAGATCAACACCAATTATCGTATCACGGTACGATCTATTTGATTATTCACGGGGTGAACCAGATCCACAGTATCTCACGGTCTTGCGTGCATTAAGGGTAAAAAAGAAAGAGAGAGAGAGAAAACCTGAGGTCCAGATACGGGAAGACTTATGTATTTTAGTTTGATGATGAATGGGTGAAGCGCCAATATATCATTTCCAATAATATCGAACAAATATTGTTGATGGAGAACCGCGCCGACGCAGACGCAGTGATGCATCCTGCTCCCCCTCACAATATCAGACGGTGCTATACAAAGACATTAGAGGAAGTAGGCGCGGCCCGTGGTATGCGTACTCATGCTTTGCAAGAGTATAAAGGTGCGCCATGGTTGGTGCAAAATTTTGACGTTATGATAAGGTAACAGATAGGAAATGTGATGGCAAGGCTAACACTCGCTGTGCAGAGAGAAAGAGGCCGAGCTTGAAAAGAACATTGCTGACGAAGAAGAATTGAAACAGAGCATCCGTGAAATGGATGAGACGATCAAATCGTTCGATCAACAAATCAGCCTGAAAAATGTGAGCGCAAAAAAAAAAAAAAGAAAAAAATCACCTATCTTTTACTGATAATGATTTGGTAATAGAAAGAAGGGCTAAATGAACGTGCACGTATTCGGGAAATGGGTCACCGCATTGAACGATTGAAAGAGCAAATTCAAGAAAATGATACACTTGACGCCGATGTGTTTCAAGCGGAAAAAGAGGCCACTGAGAGTCGTCTACGTCTTTTGGAAAACCAAGTGCGCACGTTGATGGTCGATAAAGAACCCATCCAAGATGCTCTGAGAGATATTAACCAACGGCTCCATGACCTTGAAGGAAGGTTTAGTGCGATTGGAGAACGTGGGCAGAAACAGCAGGTAAAGCGCAAGGGACACAAATGATCGAACTTTGTTACTAATTAGATCGTTTCTCATAGGAGGACCTCAACAAAAAAGAAGACGTGCGTGCAAGGATACAAGCGAAACTTGACTCGAAAAAGAAGAAACTGGAGCAGCAAATCACACGGCTAGAAACGATCCATGTCAACTTGAAGCGTTGCGAATTCCAGTGTCAGGTGAATAAACCTATGACAATGGAGCCTGATAACTTAACATGGCCCCTAGAAATGGAAAGAGGATGCACAGCGGGAGTACCCAGACCGAGTAACGCCTACAGATACGCCTGAGCAG
This sequence comes from Saksenaea vasiformis B4078, assembly GCA_000697055.1. Taxonomy (NCBI): domain Eukaryota; kingdom Fungi; phylum Mucoromycota; class Mucoromycetes; order Mucorales; family Saksenaeaceae; genus Saksenaea; species Saksenaea vasiformis. The sequence goes on along the minus strand of JNDT01002258.1, from coordinate 54,246 downwards.
ATTTCGCGAAAGATTGGCCAGCTGGAGACGGCACAAAAGGCAAGCGAAAAAATGTAGGCGCCATAATGGAAAGGCCTTTTTGTTTTTTTTTTGGTTTAATCATCCTCGGTAGAATCGGTACAACACTGGAAGATGCAGAACAGACTGCTAAAGATGCTCTTCGCACGTGGAACGAAGCACGAAAGGGCCTAAGTCAATTAGAATACCTTGTCCAGGTGAGCACACATACTTTCTGTTTTCATCCGAAATTTATCAGTTGGTAGGGAATGCAACGAGCCCTGAACTCACGTATGAGCCGGTGGGTCAAATTTCGTATGTACATTGCCCTGGCAACGAAAAATTATTTTAGCTACTATCTGCAAAAACGTGGCGACCGAGGATACATCAAGTTTGACTACAAAACAGAGCAGCTCACTATTCAGGTAAAATAACAGGAAGCATACGATGATATAACTAATTCAATGCAGGTATCAACTGGGGACCAGCGTCGCGGCGCTTCTAGCAGAAAAGCTTCACACGCGTTGTCAGGAGGAGAACGATCTTTCTCCCAAGTGAGCCTGCTGTTAGCTCTCTGGCAAGGCATCTCGTCGCCGGTGTTATGGTAGGTGAAGCTTGCTCTAAAAGATGCATGACTGATTGTCGTACGGTTAGTCTTGATGAATTTGACGTGTATATGGATGCTGTCAACCGTAAACAGAGCTTGAAACTGATTGTAAGTAGCAAATAGCCAGAAACCGAGTCCCTAAATTTCCCTCTCTAGATGGACGTGGCAAACGAAAACAGCTCGCAATATATTCTTATCACTCCTCAAGGTAAAAAATAGGAAAAGGGAAGAGAGACGTGTTAAGATAAGAGATGGATGCTCAGCTATGCCTTGCTATAGATGCTAGCAATATGGTGCCTGATCGCTATGTCACCATCCACCGCCTTCCCGATCCGGACCGACTTTCACCTTAACACCCATCGAAAATGGAGATCTTTCTTCCTTTTCACGATTCCCTTTATGCATAGTACACGTTTTTTTCTTTGATCTTCTGCATGATTGTAAACAAAACAGGAGTTGCATTGATTGGAGTTTCTTTTCTTTTTTTTTTCCCTTCTAATACGCTCTAGTTGTAAAACCTTTTTGGCTCATTGCTTCTTTCATCATGCCCAACTGAATTTCCGAGTCTTCTAAATGACGTGTTGCTTCGCTCAGCGCTTCTTCACGTTCATTGAGAAGGGCACGCAGACGAGCGATGTCATCTACACTTTCTGCCAAACGTTGTTTCAATGATGCTGTTTCATTCCTGGACTTCATATTTGCTGCTTCCAGTTGAGACACCTTGATTTGTGCTTCGGATAACTGAGCCGATGTGTTGTCGGCAAGCGCCTGAGTAAGTTGTTGTGTCAGTTCAGCCACCTTCGCGGCATGATCTCTCATTTGGCTTTCAGCTCTTGTCGCGCGAGCGTGTAAATTCGCCAAATCTTCCAGCGCACGTTGATGGGCTTCTTGTGACTCTTCTGCGCGTTCGTTTGCTTCCTTTGCCCGTTCTTCAGCTGAGATGCGTGCATCGTGATCATGCTGAGCCCGTTTCTGCAACTGTTGCAACAGTCGACTATTGGCTTCGTTTTCCTTAAGCGCTGCTGTCAAACGCAGTTCGAGCTCTTCAGCGCGTTGTACTTCTGCCGCAGCGATTTGACTTTCCTGACGTGATTTGAGAGCAAGGTATTTAGATTTGAAATAGGCGGCTTCTTGAAGCGCCGCTGTGCGCATCCGGTCGGCTTGAAGAAGTTTGTCCGACATGGGTTGGGCTTGTTGCCCGATGCTTGCACGCACGCGGCGTACTTCGGACTTGACGGCTACGAGCTGTTCGAACAAGATCATTTTATCTTGATCGATTTCGCCAAGATCCATCAACATCGCCTCGTCTGCGTCTGGATCGTCGTCAGGGAGTTCTCCCTTGAGCGCGCGTTGTTTGCGGGCAATGGAGACTTCTGTGCGCCACCATTGTTCTTTTTTCTTCATTTCGCTAATCATTGTATCTCGTGTCAGAATTTCTCTTAGTAACATGGCTCTATCTTCTTGTTGTGCCACTTCAGCTGGGCTTGGTTTAGGGCGTGTCACGGACACCGCCACTGGCGCACCAGCAGCAGCTGCTGTTGTTGCCGCTGCAGGCTGAGGTTCGGGTTGCTTGGGCCGATCATCGAAATAATGATCAGTTAACGACTCGGTACTCGTAGCCAAGGTATGACGATAGGCATTGGCTAGATTAACACCGTCGCGTGATGGTCTTGGAGGGGGAGACAAAGGACCTAGTGTGTTACGGGTTGACGATGGGCGTTGCGGAGAAGAGGTATGGCCAGCACGTGAAGAGGAAGAGGAGGAAGAATGATGATCGTAGTCGTCACTTGGTAGATTACGTTGCATTCGATTTGCTGCATAGATTTCACTTTCCATAGACGCTGTAGGCGATGTTGGCGAGGCTGAGGGTTGGCGACGCGACTCCGAACCTCCTTCCACATCAGACAGTGAGAGCGGGGAGGTGGCGCGTGGACGACGTAGAGCCGCTTCGGGGACATGTCGTGGAGGTCGCATTGGCTAGTTGCAAATAATATATTTAAGTGACACGAACTACAAGCCAAAAAAAAAATCGTATTTACCTGTTGCTGTTGATCAGGGTGCAGTGGTTTATGACGTGGAGAGCCAGTTGTACCAGGCAGCGGTGTGGATGTGGATGGCTGCGGATCGGGGTATGGTGATAATTCATTGCCATTCATGGCTGGAGAATGTTGTCGTTGGTACTGCGGCAAAGTCTGTGGTTGGGGAGAACGGATCGGTGTACTTTGTGAGTTTTGTGGTGACGAGGCGACACGTGGTGGAGGAAGCGTTTGTGACATGTCCGATTCAACAGAATAGGAAGAAGGTGAAGGAGATGCACTTGGTTGGGATGGTGCCTGCACCACTGTTTCCGGAGGATACTTGATTTTTGCTAATCCATACAAGGTCAGTGACTATGCAAAGAAGCTTTCTAAAAAAAAAAAAGAAAAGACACTTACCACAGTCGAGGACATGGATCATGGCAGCATCATCCATTTTTCCGATGGATTCACCGCCAATCACATACATTTTTTCTTTCACAGCCGTCATAGTCAAAGCATGACGAGGCGAGGGAGCAGGACCCATGTTTTGGAACATATACCATCGTTGACCTTTTTGGACATGGATGGTCAACATTCTTTTTTTTCTTTTTGTTATATCCCTTCCCACTTACTTCGAAACTTAAAAGCACATAAGTCACCTAGTTCTTGTCCGTCCACACCTCGGCCACCATGGATGTACATCACATCATCTACCAGTGCAGCAGAGCATCCTTCACGTGGGTTCGGAATAAAGCCGACGGCAGGGACCTGTGTCCATACATGTGTCTGCAGATCAAAAGCCCAAATATCGTTATAGAGATGATCGCCATCGGTACCTCCGAAACTACAAAGTATGGGGTTAACTTGGTCTTTTCCTGATTAAGCTTTTGGGATTTAGTTTACATGTATAGCTTATTGTCATAAATCACAGACACGTGGCCTGAACGCCCCGACGGTCCCTCGTTGGTGGACAGGAATTCCCAATGTGGATTGGCAGGATCTGCAGAAAAAATATTGAGTTTCACCTTATTTTTTTTCCTTTTCTCTCTCTCTTCCCGGCCGAGACATACACGAGCTCGCATTGAATGCGACTAAATCATCCAGGTATCTTCCGGCGCGTTGGCCACCCCAAACATACATTACACCGTTGGCTACAACGGCTGAATGACCTGATCGTTCCACAGGTTTTTGACTGTCCATCTGAACACGAATCCACTGTCGCGTGTTAAGATTCAACAAATAAAGATTTGGATCCCATTTGTCATCAGATAAGATCGGCTCTCCGCCATACACTGGTAAAGAAAAAAATAAATAAAATAAATAAGGTTCTCGGGAAATAATAGCGGTTATAACTTGTAGCTTACATAGAATAAACGATCCCATAGATACAATGGCCGGAAAACATCGTGGACTAGGGATATCTCCTGTTGTGCTAATATGACTCGCAGAGAGGTTGTCTAAACCCGACCACAAAAACGTTCAGTCCATTTTTTTTTTCTATGATCACTGAATAACTTACTGGTATCAATGTAAAACAAGTCCTTTTTACTGGAGCCTTTATGAATACCACCATATACAACGAGATTGTCCGAGGATAATGCTGTAGCAGCATGGCCAAATCTCGGTAAAACCGAATTACTGCCACCTAGTTTACGTTGTGACCAGGGATAAAGCGTCCTGTCATTGTTCTTGGTAAGTTTGGAGAATAGAGACATGAAGGAAGGTAAGTGGATGAATGGACGATGATGAGAAGGATGTCGAAATGGAGAATGGGCGCGAGAAGTGCCCGAGATGAAAGGAAAGGTCTGAGTTGTATCCTCTGCAAAAGAAAAAAATTGCTATCCTTTTTCATTCTGTGTAACTCCTCTTCTTTTTCGGTCTTTTCCAACGTGATTTTTTTTTTCCACAGAGCCAAGGTTCTCATTTTCTTTTCCTGGGCGATGTGACGGTAAACATGGATCGGCCCTCAAGACAAAAAAGGATATACTTTTAGGGAAGTAAGTTGCATTATGATGTGTATGTGTGCATATATCTCTATCTCACTCCAGCTTACACTTTTATATGTAGTCTCGTTCTCTATGACAAGCCATAGGTCTCACAAAGTACTATCGTTATACTTTCCCAATTATATAAACTCTGCTTGTACGCAGAGCTAGGTGGCTAGTCCTGATCTTCATGATAGTTTTCAACCACAGCCCTTAAGGGGCTTTCATAATATAATCAGCCTTCCTTATCTACGTACATGTTTTGGTGTCCAATAAGTTAACTGAATTGAAAATGATGAACTAATAACGTCAATGTCCCTCCGCCGTAATAATGACTATCTACGGATGCGAAAGAAATGGAGAAGTTTGCCTAAAGTGCTACCGCAGTACCTAATTTACCGGTTCTTCTAAAATACCTTTGCAGGGACGCAAAGAGAGTAATGTATGATCGTGCTACTCTATTTCGCATATCAGGAAGTCATTGCTGAGAGCGAAATATCCGATTTTCCATATGCCTGAATTGGGCAATTTGAAGCAACACGGCAATCGCTCCTAAATTATGGAGATACATGCTGCTCAGCTAATGACGACTGAAGGTGATATACTAGCAGATAGACGTGCATGAACTACTGCTGATAGGTACAATTTTGAGCAGCCGCTGCTATCTCCAATTGTCGTTAATCGGGAGTGTGACAGCGGCAACAACCTTAAAAGAGGCAAAGATTAGACAGATAATTTAGCTTATGCTCCCATTGCTCATCTATCCTTTGAAAAAAAATCAGTGACGAGTCTCTGATGAGGCAAAACACAGCAACATTCATAGAAAAGGTGGACCGTTGTTAGGACCGATGGCAGGCTGAATGCCTCCAAGAGCGGATATTTCTCAACTGCTTCTCAAGAGGAGCCCGTCTTTTGAAGAACGATAAATGCCTTGTGTGGTTTTATGGAAGCTGAAAATGCTTGATTAAATGTAAATGATGTTAGTTTGTTTGACGCTCATAGCCTGAGAATGACAAGCTAACTGACTGGGCGGATTTACTTCCTTCGAATGCAACTATTTCGAATGAAGGACGGAAAGAAAGTGTTACCTACGCAAGATAGCGTCGGTAACCTTGGGGTTCACAGAAAACGAGTGCACATCGCTTATAGACATGATTTGAGAAGGATCTAGAAATTCCGTTCTTTCTTCCCGAGTTTCGCATCCCTTGAGACTTGTGAACTTCTTCCGACAGATACACATCGAGCACGATCCACTGTGAAATTATTTTCTCACTAAAGAAACGAGTAAACGATCTTTGCAAATCCAACTTACCATTGCGTCGTTAAGTTCGGTTGGGGCTACAAAAGCTCTGGAAGGTACTGCGAGTCACTTCCGCCAAAAGAGCCATCAGAAGAACCTTCCCTTCCTATCTCGTCGAACGGTATTTCATAAGCTCAAGGCAAATTGGACCCAAGATTGTAGCTTCTGCCTTTTCCGTGCCAGTCTTTGAAAAGTTTGAGATCAATCGATCTACAACTTTTATGTTCAATAGTCAAACGTAGACGCCCTAGCGTGGTAGAACAGCGTTAGGCCTTCGCCATTTTTTGGGGAGAATAGTGATATTAATTCATATCAGCTTTGCAACCGACTGTTCGCACTGATTAGCATGGACATTAAGTAGCGCATAGTCCATCTGCTCTCGTCCATGGAAGCTAAGGTTGGCTCGAGCTAGGTCGGTATACTGTTCCCCATCTTCGTTATAGTCCCTCATACGAAGTGTCTGGTGAATCTGCATCCAGAGATCTTACCTTTCATTTGACAGAACAATTGAAAACGTAACTGCCGGATCATTTGTATCCATCACTTACCAAGTCCTTCTCTGGTCGTGGTATCATATTAACTCGCCGACTGACACCACATTCCCCCTTCGATTTGGCCGTCTAGATAGACTCGTACAAGATATTCCAGACGCTTGAGCTTTTTTTGGCAGCTATTGTCGACAGAACGATTTTTTCTCCTTTCAAAAGAGATTTGAGCACCTTTTTTTTTTCTTTGGCTCTGTTCTCTTTAACATCCCCGATAAGGATGTCAATTTATATACATACAAGATTATTCATGTTTTCTGTCGGCCGTTTAGGCTGCATGACCTCTGCCCCGAACTGTCTTGGCTGCGTTGGTGCTTTTCGCCCTCCACTTAAGTAAGTAAACGTTGTCGTACACTCAGCATCGCTCATCTTTCAGAATAGATCTCCAGACGTTGTATCGCTTCAAGTCCTCTGCACGCCGTTCCAAACGTGGCCCCTCGAAGAAGCCATGTCCAATAACACCCGCCCCAACCGAGTCAGGTGCGGTGGCTGGATGCCATTAACGTATGGCAATACCCTTCGGGGGTAAGTAAAATGACATCCAAATATTATTCCATTTACTAACCAGGAATTACTTTTTTATGCTGCTTGAATAAACTCTGTGTCCATAGGAGGGTCCAAGTTCACGTAAGTTATTTGATACTCTGACGAAAAGTTGATGAAGTAATAACGCAAGTCCAATCTTTTCCTTAGCGCAAATTGGACACTTGATGGACGCAAAATTTATTTAAAGTAGTGTAAAAAGTAATTCAATAAACAGTATGTAAACAGGCAGGGGCCAAGGAAGGAAGAGTAATTAACAAAGTCCTTGGCAGGATTGAGTAGGATAGGATGTTTATGAGGAACGTTCTGGGCATTTAAAAAACTAAAATCAGCAGTGATACAAGATTTGCAATAACGTAAGATGCAGAACAGTACAAACAAGATAAGAATTGATGGCAAGGGACACCGTGCACAAAATACCTAGTTGAACCGTGTGTGACCATCATCGCTGTTGACATTGATGAAAAAGGGGCCGAGGCACCGTGCATCTAACTTTCATTTACTCGCGCTTCAAAAGGAAAAGTCGCATCTGCGGCCCGTTGTGATGTGAATGCATAGTATTAGCTCAGCACTGCTGCGCAGATGGCAATTGTAGTTATCCTGACACAGGCTTTTTAAGCATAAGGGCTAGACTCGCTGACATGTAATGAGCTCTGACTGTAGTTAAACTTGGCTTCCGGTGACATTAAAAGGAAATACTCCCCATCCCGGTTTAAATGATGCTATTTCGATCTTGTAGACCACTTTTTTCCTAACGCAAAAGGAAAAAATACATCATCTCGTTTGGATCCACGTCTCATGTAGTTTACGTGTTACATGACCGCATTCATGCTCTCGATAAATATAACAGGTATATATTTACCCTGCAGTTAACACACATAGACACCGATATCCTTCCTGTTTCTTGTCTCTATTCACCTGCGAATGCATAGCTATACAAAAGAGCGAAAGCTTGGACTGCAAGAGAAGTTTCAGCTATCCATCCAACTGATCCATGCGTACGGTAATATTCTGATGGCAGCTGAGTTACAACACACGCCTTGTCCGGCCAATGCACAGACGTTTTATCTCGAGAAAATCGGTGCATCATTGACAAAGCTTATCTGCAGTCATCCACAACTTTGTCTCGCTGTTGCCGACACAAATCGATCTTCCGCGCATTTTATACGTTTGTTATCCTTTGATGTAAGGCAGCTCATCCATTTCGTCGAAGAACGCTATTGGGAAACAAAGGAAGACATTTTTGCTCAGGAATGTCGTAATGAGTTTGATCTCGCAGACATCAGTTTACCGCTGTGGCGATTGCGTGTTAGCTTCCACCCCGAAAGATGTGATGAGTGCTGCATTACGCTGGTTATGAATCACGTCGTTGCTGATGGACTGAGTCTTACTATTCTTTGGCAGGAACTGCTGCTACATCTTAATACGGAAAAATCAGAAAACCAAATTATTTATTTGCCTGGACCGATACCGCCTCCCTATGAAGCACGTAAACCACCTACCGCAGGGCTTCTGGATGCACTCTCTTATCTCTGTAAAGACTCGTTAAAAAGACTGCCACTGTGCGGACGTTTTTCCGACGAGCCTCTCTGGGCTGGAGACTATCCTGTAAGGAAGGACGCGACGCACCAAACAGTCGTACGATTAGCGCAGTTGGGTGGCCATGAATGGGCATCTTTAGTCAAGAAAGCCAAACAGCGAGGTGTCTCGGTCCATGCAGTCGTCTACACAGCACTCGTATCGGCTTGGGCAGACGTCTACCCGAACCATCCTGCGTTGGAAACCACGACGCCCATCAACTGTCGTTTGTTCTGCCAGCCACCTGTACCGAACGACGAGGTTGGCAATTTCATCGGTGTCTACACACCCATCTGGTCACAACCGTTCCCAGAATTTTGGACAATGGCAAAGCTGTACTACCAGGCATTACAACGAAATAAAGTTGCGGGAGCCAAATCGACAACCCTTCTCAGGTTTTTGCCAAAGTTTCCCAATTCCTACAAGGCAATGTGGCGCCAGAAAAGGCAATGTCCTTTGGGAAGAACGGGTGGGATAGAGTTGTCAGACCTTGGACGATTTGAGGCTCAGCAAGAGAGTTGGAAGATCAAATCCACGTGGGGTTGTCAAAGTGCAAATACATTTTCAACAGCACTTTCAGCAAACACAATTACCACCAATGGGACGTTGCACGCTACCATCATTTGGCAAAAGAATGCACTGGATGAAAAAAATGCAAATAAATTAATCAAGAAATTCATACATCATCTGAAAGCCGCAGCACAATGAAAATTAGCAGATCACTTTTTTGCATTTATCCGTTCATTATGCAATCGCCATAGGATAGAGCAATAAATAAAAATCCGTTACTTAACTATTTTCCGCAGCGCGGAAATTGGTCACGATAATCACTCTCCGTGGGATTGAGCCAAAGGGAAAAAACACACGCACACACAGAGGCACACACGCGCGCACACACACACATAGACACATAGACACACACACACACACACGCATAGACACATAGATACACAGACACATAGATACACAGACACACAGACACACAGACACACAGACACACAGACACACAGACACACAGACACACAGATACACAGATACACAGATACACAGATACACAGAGAGAGAGAGAGAGAGAGCTGCCGCTCTCGCTTCGCTCAAACGGCGGGGAAAGAACTAGAAACCAGATATTATGCATGACGTAACCGTTGAAATTTTAAGAGAAATGATTGGTTAAGAAAGAAAAATAGTAGTCTTCAGGAAAAAAAGGCTAGGACTTCCTTTTTTCAACTTTCACTCTTTCTTTGTCATGGCGGTCGAAACCACATACTACGATGTTTTGGGAGTTTCGCCAGAAGCAAATGATAGCGAAATTAAAAAGGTATAAGCAATTCTCGTCAGGATTTGTCGCTGATCTTTTGTATAGGCTTACCGCAAGCTGGTATGTAGTAAAAAAGAAAAAACTGTAGAAAGTAGCCAGTGAAACTAGCTACTGCTGGATAAGACGTCTTGTTCAGTTCTGTTGTATTTTGGAATAGTTGGTTTAACTTCCCCATGGATATTGTGTAGGCCATGAAATATCATCCCGACAAGAATCCAGAGGAAGGCGAGAGGGTATGTTTGAGATAACCGAGGATTCAGGTCAGATATATTTATCCCTTTCTTCCAGTTCAAAGAGATATCCCACGCATATGAAATTTTGTCGGATCCCGAAAGACGTGAGCAGTACGATCGCTTTGGCGAAGAAGGACCAGGTGGAGCTGGAGGATTTGGCATGTCTGCGGATGATCTGTTTGCAAATCTCTTTGGAGGTGGTTTTGGAGGTGGATTCGAATTCGGTGGTGGCGCGAGTTTCGGAGGCATGCCACCCCGTCGACGAAAGGGTGAAAGCATGAAATACCCGCTTCATGTTAGCCTGGAAGATCTTTACAATGGCAAGCGTACCAAGCTTGCATTGGAAAAGAATGTCATTTGCAGCAACTGCAGTGGGTAAATGTCGAATGGGAAAAAAATTCAAGGATGTTTCTGATTCCTTTTCTAGCAAGGGCGGAAAGACAGGTGCGGTGAAGAAATGTACTTCTTGTAAAGGTCGTGGTTTCCAGGTGGCGATGCGTCAAGTTGGCATGGGCATGATTCAACAAATGCAGGTGCCTTGTGGTGAATGTAACAGTTCTGGACAAATTGCCAAGGATAGATGCAAGAAATGCAAAGGCAAAAAGGTCACAGTGGAAAAAAAGTATTTGGATGTCTATATCGAGAAAGGCATGCAAGACGGCCAGAAGATTGTCATGAAGGGTGAAGGTGACCAAGAGGTAAGCGTATAGTATCGTAACGTTCGGATGATTCATTCATTCTGTTTTGTGGGGTAATAGCCGGGTATTGAACCGGGAGATGTAAACTTGGTGTTGAACCAAAAGGAGCATCCACAGTTTACGCGTGAGGGAGCCGATCTTTTATGTCGCATTAAGATCAGCTTGACTGAAGCGCTTTGTGGATTCGATAAAATCCTTGTGACACATCTTGACGGCCGTGGTATCCACGTATCTCATCCTGCAGGTCAGGTAATCAAGCCCGGTATGGTGAAACGTATCCCCCATGAGGGTATGCCAATCTATAGACGGTCAGATGATCGAGGCGATCTATACGTCGAATTTGATGTGGAGTTCCCCAACGATATGTTTGCAACACCTACACAGATGGCCACTCTTGAGGATATTTTGCCAAAGCGGCCCCCTGCCAAGAGAACGAGCCACGAAATCATTGATGAATGTGCTCTCATTCCCGGTGATATGGATGCATTTGGCGCTTCTGGACGATCAAGAAACGCTTACGATGAAGACGACGACAGTGATGAAGAAGAGCATGGAGGCGTTCAATGTGCTCAACAATAATAGACACTGACCATCAAACAAAGAGACAAATTTATCATTTACATGAAAATCTTTTTTTTTTTTTTGCATTGTTACATTTGAGAATACGCATCTTCAGAAAGAACTCCGTCCGGGGAGATCGCGAATAAACCAGATGGTCAGACTTCATGGTTAACTTTTTTTTTTTTTTTTACGCCTATCATCCGGATGTAGCGGGCCGTGTCTTGAGAGAGAGAGAGAGGTCCTTTCTAACCCCTGTGAAATCCAGCTCATTTGCCCCTTGCAAAACAACAACAACAAAAAAAAAGATCAAACATAAACTTTGTATGCATGCGCGTCTATGCATGATGCCATTTGTTCTAACGATTCTCGAAATCCCATCATTCAAAAATGATGGTGACGTGGCGACAGGAACATGGAGTACATGCATGTAGCTTTTCTGTTCATTGCGGGTATCCAACACCTTACGTAACGCCCAGGGACCCGTTGTCTACAATAGGCACTAGTTTTGATTCTCATAGAGGCTGGTTACGCAAAAGCGTCATCTGGTTCTCTCCGCTATCCGTCCTCAGCCGGTCGCCGTGTGAAAATCAAAATATGTCCCTTGTTTTGATTTCGAATGGTGGAGGTGGGGGTGTATTGATCGCACGTGTCAAATCTTTACCATCATTGTATGATCAATGACTGGGTCGATTCTTTTGTAGCGCTGGGTTCTATCAGTAGATAAATCGAGTAAAGCGTGAATTCTTGGCAGAATTTACATTGACACGTTTGGTCTAGACCGTGGTTCCTTTTAAGCAGAAATCGTTTTGGTATCATCTTTCCTCCGTACGAACACTAACAATAACACAGTGTTAAAAGCTTGTGTCCAAATTTTAGTACAATTCAATCAATGAAGAGAAATAGTATAATTCAACAAATGGTACAAGGGTGCTTATACCAATGCGCCTCGAGGCACATCATGGGAGTGCCCTTGCATTTAACACTTATGGAGTAAAAAAATATTTTTTTCTTGGGTGATGATTGACAGCCGCTCAACATTTCCGCCAATTCCCACAGATTTACCGTTTTGAGTGCACTGCAGGTTTATGTGTATTTGTGATACTTTAGACCAGAAATGAATAAAAACCTTTTATCCAAGGGTTTATGGACATCTTTGTGAGTGAAATACTCCGCGAGGTCCCTTCGCACTCGTGATACAAAATCCGATGCATTGATCTTTTATGGTTTCGGTCCTTGTCGGTTGTATGGTTATTTGTACGCAAGCTTTTTTTTTTTTCTCTTTGTCCAACCGTCAGACAGAATCGGGCCTCACTTCTCAAGTCAAAAAAGAAGGAATATTATTATTTTACATATGAATGTACATGATGCAGGAGGCATAAGGAGATAACTTATTGTTCAGTATAAGAACCAAATGATCATTACAACAGTTGATTTATGGATATCGATGGAGTTAGGTGTGTCACAAGAAGAAAAAGAGCATTAGCAGACGTCATTTCATCGATGTGTGTGATGCACTTGTGAAGATAGGGCTTACTTTAAAGAGATATGATTGGCTGTTGTATAAATGAATGCAAGTCACTGGAAAAGTTTTTTGAAATAAAAGGACAGTGACAAAGTGAGATGGAGTAACAGCCATTGGAGCTTTCTTCTCTCTTTTTTTTTCTTTTTTTCTTTTTTGCTTCATACGAATGGTTATTACTTTTACTACCATCGTTTATTTCCATTCGCACAATTTTACCAATTCAATTTAACCCAACAGTTTTTTCTTATTTCGTCGTCTTTGTCGACAAATCAAATCACTGAACAAACTTCCTATTGCTATGCGCTCTGATTCTAACAAAAATAACTTAGTTCGATTTCTTATTAGCTTACCCTTTCGGCTTCACTTTTCTAACTTTTGGTCTTGACACCCCCCAACTCTCTCATCTTAATTAATTTCATCTTTTCTATTTTATTTTATTGAATTTACCTACTTACCAAAAAACAAAGAAAAAAAAAAAACAACAAAAAAAAACAACAACAACAGCAACAAAGAACAAGGAAAACACCACGCGTCTATCGCCAACAACAGCTTATACAACAAACTTCTCTATACAACAAACAAAACAAAACAACTAAAAGATGGTCATTGAACAACTCGCTCTTCCATCAGCACCTCCTCCTAGCGGTGCCAACTACTCTGCTGAACATGGCTGTTTTGAAGGCCCTGAAAAATTACTCGAGATCTGGTTCTCTCCATCTCCTCAAACTCCGCATACCGTCATTGCTGACAACTCGGATTCCGACATGTCGGATGTCTCTAATCCTCCTACTCCAAAGGATTCTGGTTTACCTCTCGGTGTTTACAACAATCTTCGTACTGTCGATAGACCTACTTGGGATGCAATGCTTGCTACTGTCAAATGTACCGTTCTCAGCGTTATCCAGAATGATCATGTCGATGCCTATTTACTCAGGTAAGAAGAAAAAGATATCCCATTAGAGTATCCCAATTCCTCGAGAGAGAAAGGAGGAAAAAAAAAGATATATATATATGTTCCAGGGTCAAGCAGTTCCATTGACGAAATCTATCGCGTCTTCGCAAACCTCTCTCTTCCTTTCCCAGTGAGTCGTCTATGTTCGTCTACCCGCACAAGTTGGTCATCAAGACATGTGGTACAACAACCTTGTTGAAGGCTTTGCCTTATATTCTCGAAATTGCCAAGTCTCGTTGCGGTTTTGATTCAGTCCATCGACTCTTCTACTCTCGCAAGTCCTTCATGTTCCCGGAGAAGCAACCTGGACCTCACAGGAGTTGGGAAGAAGAGGTGAATTACTTGGATAACCATTTCGGTAAGTACAATGATGATGGCCTTCTCCATATGTTCCCTATCTGATGCATCATCCTGCTCATCAGACAACGGCGCTGCCTATGTGATTGGTGATACCAACGTGGACGAATGGTATCTTTATCTGACCTCCCCCAAATACGATCAGCCTGTTGACATGCAACAGCTGATGGCCGAGACAGATGGTATGGAGTGGATGGCAAACAAAGACTATTCTTGGTCCAAGATATCCCGTTCGTTGCAACAGCAGCAGCAGCACGACATGGGTCCAGTCTACCGTACCCATGATGAAACCATCGAGATCTTGATGACAGATCTTGATCCCGTTGCCATGAAAGCATTCTATCAGCAAGGTGATGAACCTACAGGTTTGGAAGGTGGAAAGCGCGTTGACATGGATACTGGTCTGCGAAAAGTCTATCCGACCGCCAAGGTGGACTCTTTCTTGTTTGAGCCTTGTGGTTACTCTGCCAACGGTCTTTTGGAGGATGGCTACTACTCCATCCATGTGACTCCCGAACCTCAGTGTTCCTATGCCTCCTTTGAGACTACCATTCCTGCTTATCTATCACATCCCATCCAGAATCCAGGCAAACGAAGCTCGAGTGCTGACTCGATCTGCAGACTAATCCGTCAGGTCGTTGATATCTTCCAGCCAGGCTCATTCACTGTCACCTTCTTTACTGGAACCAAAGAACAACTGGTCAATGACAAGGACCATGAGGACAACATCACTCGCCTCATGCGTACCATGGACCAGTACGGTGGTTACAAGCGAAAGGATCGCATCCTCCACGAATTTGATGGATACGATTTCATCTTTGGCCATTACAAGAAAATTTAGTTATATATCTCTTAGCCCCCAACCCGCACGAATATAAAATATCAATTGCAAATTTTCAAATAACGAGGCAAACCAGACTGTATCTACCGATCTCTGCTCCTATTGTTCGATGTCTTGTGAACTCAAGAAACGATCTCGTCCGTTCCTATATGAATGACTGTTGCCAATTTGGACGATAAAGGTCATCCTCAGACACGATGATCCGATTGCATAAGATCCCAACTGACTCATTGTCTGGACGCATGACCGACCACCCCAAATGACTTTGTCTTCTCATTCGAGAAACAGATCCCATTAGCAGAAAATCGCTTCCAGTTGGATTCTACAACAAATTGGAGATAATGAGATTGCCATGACGATGCCGGACAATAGGTCCATATCCAACGCTTGGACTAAGTTCTTGATAACTCTATCGAAAGACGTCATGGGGAAAGCTTGGAAGCGACCAAAATGGAGACACTTGTCCGCAGGACCTGCTTCGCTTGTTGGATGCTACATGAAATTTAGTCGTAGGTAAATATTCGTTTTAGAGGGTCACCGTGCCTTAGTTTCCGCATCGTAGGGAGCGCTTTACATAGCCGCGCACCAGCACCAATGAGTGTCGATCGCGTGGGATTTGGATATCGTTGAGAACGGCCAGTTGCCGACGCCACGCTACCTCATCGATCTGCAGTTCCTAGAAAAAATCGCTGCCAAGACAGTAAGATATGGAATGCTGCAGGGAAATATGGATTTTATTTCAATACATTGGTAAGTGTATCTTTCGACAATCTTATGTGCCGGCGACAAACGTTGCTGGTACGGTGCTAATATTAGGAACGAGAAACTTTGTCCGGAGCATATGCAAGAAAGAAGTCTTTGGTTAGGCACTGTGACGGCCACAGGCCAAAGCTCGTTCTTCTTTACAGTACGCCCTCTCTAATTTCAAACCCATATAATCTCAAAACCCGGTTTTTTCAAGGGATTTTAGATCTACCGCCAGAAAATATAGTGCATAATGCCCTCTCTCTAATATCAAAACCCGCAACTTTCAAGCATTTTGCAAGGAACCGAGCCTTTGAAATTAAGGGGAGCACTGTATTGATATCCCTGAAGTCGTCGTGTATCCATACGAACAAGTTGATGACATCCGACGCCAACCAGCTGAAGAGTGGAGTCAGCAAGTTTTCCTATTACTTTCGCTATCATCCCAAATCACTCTCTGCTGCGGAATAAAGTACATCGTCGCTCATTGCCAACGGATAACAGGTCCGTGCAACTATATTCTTGATATGGTTATACAAATACTTGTCTCTTTAAGTATCCTGGAATGACAAAACGCGTTTATCCGTCGATTAAAAGTCCATCACACCCTCGATTACTTCATTGGCTGCATTAAAATAGACAGAAAAGGCTCCCATTTGTTCACATCCGAGTTTAACGGTGTACAGTCGCTCTGTATATTGGATTGAGCCGCAATGATCAACAATTTTCTACTAACCCCAGTGAAGTCAATGGTACGGGACTTCATGCAAACTAACAAGTGACTTATTGAACTTATGCTACCAGGGCCAGGCAGCCATATCGTGCTGACTTTGCTATTCGCGACCGCGATATCTCAGTAATCGAACGCATTTTTGACTTTTTCACTCATGGGCCGTCTACCGAGAGAGATCCTACGAAACATCTCCAGAAACTTACGTCAGGAGAACTTGTCAGTGTGCGCCCGACCAGTTATTCGTGGGAGGCTACATTTACGCCGAAATTGTACAACAGTTTGGAGATTACTTCGCGTCATTGGTTGAAACTGTTTTCCAGGACTTTTCATCAGAGGACGCGCAAGCCGCTCCGGTCGTCTTGTTCATGCAACTGTGCTTTGCGATCTTCTCTCTGAGCCTAAATTCAAGCTTCGCGGTTGTTGGAAAATGGCGTTTCCCGCATACTGAAAGTCGCTTATTGCTTTCTTTCATGACTCGGAGGCGATACCTTACGTCGAGCAGCGCCATTGAATCTATCTGATGCTCCACATTGATGCGTTGCGACACTCCTAAGTGCATAACCACATGATACATTGATATCGCCATAAGTCCTGGCTGGGAAGCCGCCATGATTGCAATCCATCTTATTGGAAGTGTCCAACATCTACGACCAAAATATATGTCACGGAACGACAACAAGTGATGAGTATCATTACTTTATCTAACTTGCGCCGCGTTATAGACAAAGCACACTTGCTTAGACGAGGAACATCCGGATATAGCAAAGTGGCCACGTCGCGCGACCTGCATGCTAGGACAAGATGCTTGTGTCAGCGATTCCGACGATCTCGTAGCAAATTATTGCAAGATGCCATCGAGACTCCCAGTACTTAACGTGTCTTTTTATTCTCAGTAAGTCTAGTCTTATAGTGAATAGCTTTCATTCAGCGCATACAGACTTCAGACTTAGATTCGTAGCTGCCTCATAACGTTATGAGAAACAAAGACGCCTTTTATCCTTTTTTGTTTTCACATGATTACTCTACGTGCAGGCCGTCCAAGTATTACACTCGGCTTCGCCATTCCGAGTCTAGCCATAGCCACTTCGAATTTCTCTACCCATGGACAAACTTCCAATCGAAATCCTACAATTCATCGTTGGCGACCTGCAGCAAGGGGATTTGACGACATGCATCCAGGTGTGTCAACCGTGGAAGACAGTCTTTAGACAGATCCTGTACAACCATGTCCGAATTACCTCATCTCGTCAATTGCGCTTGTTCTGCTCTTGCATTGATCAACAAAGCAATCGGCAGCTTGGCCATCTTGTCCGTATCCTTTCAGTACCTGGCGATGTTGATTATTATACATTTAAACGGCTTCCTGTACTCTGTCCTTTCCTTCTGAAACTTCACCTTCAGTCTTCCAGAAACTCCTTGTGTCTCACCGTTATTGAGAACTGGAGGGATCTTGAATCCGTTACAGGTGTCGATCTGTATAGACGTCTGTGCTTGCCTCTTACCATGGTTTCCAGGCGCGTCACAGACCTATCCATCAACCTAAGACATCACTTTGACTGGGTATCCATCGTGACGCATCTTACTTCGTTGGAAGAACTCAAGCTTTACGATGAAGGGAGAACTGGAGCATTAGCAAGTATCAGCGAAGAGTTATTGATATCTGGTTTGGAGAGGATCCATCAGACTTTGTCAAACTTACGGTGCCTTGCGCTTAACTTAAATTGCCGCAGAACGCAGATAACTGAGACGATTACACCGTGCGATTCAGTGCGCAAGCTATCGATAAATTCTACAAGTGGTGGACTATTGTGTTCATATGCTGCACTCAAATACCCGAACCTGGAGTCACTCACTGTCCTCCTTAGCGTGAGGAAAGTCGAAGAAGAAAGTATGCGGAGGAGAGTCGAGGAAGCAACCATCCGAAGATTAATGAGAGGTTGTCGCAACCTCAAGTCGCTGTCCCTCGTGTCTGGTAGCCAGAATTATGGAAATCGTAGTCTTTATCATCGATGGCTGGAGATTTTGCAGGAAACAGGCGCACCGCTCAAAGAAGTTGAGCTTAAAGGATGTAACCCGGCCATTATCAACGGCTTTAGCCGTACACTCGTAGCTGCAAAAATAACATGCACCTTTCCGGAGGTTGAAGACTTGATGCAATCCATAGGGAATTGCCGATTACTAGAGAACCTCTTTTTGGATTGTGACCAGCACAATTTTAACATTGATGTTATCTTAAACGATCTGAAGCGATTACTAAGTCTGAGTATCATCGGCCGAACGATTAGGCTAAGCAGCAAAGCAAGTCTGACCCTCGTCGAACGAGCAATCGGGATGAGCAGCGAAGTTACGTTGCGGGCACGACATGGCATCCGGCAACTAGAAATACAAGCAGGCGATATAAATGGCGATCTATATACGTTTCTAGCATTACATTGCCCGCGTCTTTCAGATCTTTCCTGCGTTTATCTCGCAGAACGTACCGGATCCTATTCACTATCGTTGCAAGGCTTGAGGCTTCAAAGTCTTAGTTTGAAATCTCATCAGCTACCCGATGAACTAGAGCTGACGTGTACAAACAGCGAACAGTCGGTTAAGCAAGGAATACATGGATACTGCCAGATATACCAGGGGCACACCATGCTCCCTGTGACAAAGCGCTATGTCAATGATTCGTGTGTATTCCGCAATCGTATTGCGATTTCCGGAATGAGAAGCGTTGTCCGAATTGATTGCTACTCTGTTTCTAGCATTACAATTACGCAAGCTATTACAACAAGGCGAGGTATTAGAACAACGTGAGGGATTTTCTTCGTACCTAATTATAGTCATCCTCCAGAAATACCAGTGCCCGAAGATTCTCCTCAGCAGTTGCCTTCCGACTATGTACCAGGTGTATGGGTCTGTAGCTGTTGGTACGTGTAATAGGACGTTCTTTGTACGAGATACTGACCTCATACCTACCGTTGATAGCCCCTAGAGACTGACAACAAAACTTGCTGGAGACCCACAGTCCTTACCCGACAGTGGAATCGTGGCCTTTTCAGTTGCGATAAGCAGATGTAGTGTAGTATGGAAAATGCGAGTGTCTCGTATTGGAGCATTCCATAGTAGAGCGTCTCGCAGTGTGGAGTGTAAATAAATATTGTTCAAAAGTTTTTACGAAATATGCAACTCTATGAACGAAATTCACGAAGCTTGTCAACAATACGGCAAGGACACGTTTGTCTAGTACATACACGGTTATAAATAAAGAATGATTGAAGCATACTCGTTATGGAAGGTCTATCCTTAATGGCAGACTATCCTTGTCTGCCTGACATTAGGAAGGATCAACCCTCCATAATAGCGATAATTAATGGATTGTTTGGCATTTAGAGCGAGGGTTCAGGCTTATTGTGAATAGAAAATTATCTTCCAACCTCAAAGATGACAAGTGAATATGCAACGCCCAAGTATCTTCATGGTATTCTAAATTCCAATCATCGAAATAGTCCTTGCTATCCGCACTCCACTATGGGACACTTCGTTACGGTCACTCCTCCCATTTCTGTGCTACTCTACATCTGCTTAAGGCAGCCAAGGGTGTTTTCATTTCAGATTTTTGGGGAGGTGGATTGTCCCGTTGGAAGTGTCCCCAGGAACTCCCGAAGAGAAAAGTTATCATTTTTGTGCGTGATCCGAAACCGTCGCACACGCATAATTCCATGTGAGATTAGCTAACCACACCTTTTTTTCGCCATGAACACGCTCCGAAAAATACATCCCAGTGAATGGTCGGGTTCAGCGATCTACGGTGGCTGCGAAGCAGCATTCCGAACAAATCGCGCCAACAAATCTCGGACTCGATCAAGAAGGATCTAGTACTGATTATGAATGAACAAACCCAGGCGGGTTCCCAAGCTGGGATGATCTTGCGACTGTGGACCAAATATTGGGTAGATAGAAGGGAGAATGGTATAGCAGAATATATGTACAGTGGTCCTCCGATAATTTCGCTCTCGATTTTTTTCGACCTTCAGTATTTTCAACCTCTTTGGAGAAACTGGAGAAGTATCTACACCTTAAACCATTCCATACAATTTCAACTTCTCAGTAATTTCAACACAAAGTCTGTACTTATGGTGGTTGAAACTATTGGAGGTCCACTGTATGGGTCTGCGACTGTTGGTAAGTGCAATGGAACAAGAAACTAACCCTCATACCTACACTTGATTAGCTCGAACAACAAGGCTGGCTAGAGAACCGCATCTCTTACTCTTTAAGTATGCATCGCTTTCCGTTATCTGAGAGATTCTTTTGTGTGAGAGAAAAGAAGCCTATCTTCAGCACGTCTTTTTTTTGCAGGGGACGACAAAATCCTCTTTCTAAGACACCGTTTGTATGAGTCAAAAGAACCCGATCACTGATTCATCCTTTGCATGAGGCGATGGTATTCTATCACCGCCAGGCCTTTTGTCTGAGATGAAAAAAAAAAAAGTTTTTTTCACACATCTTTTTGCATGAAATAAGAAAAAATCCGATCACTGGTACGTCGTTTGCAAGAGACAAAGAGCCCTATCTTTAACACGTCATTGCACGAGAAAATGAAGCCCTGTCTCTGACGCATGTTTTGACTTAGATGGCGGAAGGCTATTAATGGCACAAACGTTATATGGAAGAGTATGACACCAGCGAGTCATAACATCGGATGAACGCAAAAATCCATACTTGAAAACGCAGAGGTTACCTGGAAGTAACGCCAAATACCTTCAAATAGACGCAAGGTCGTGGGAAAACCCCAACAGTAAAATAGCCATGCCACGCAATCCAGATGGATGTCGTCGAGTTTCCAATCATAATTGGCGATAAAATGGTACTCCACTTACATTAACTTGGTCCCCAGATGGACGCAAAATTTATTCGGAGCAGCACAGCAGATTCATCGCTCTTCCAAGGCTTTGCCCTTTTGTTGTGAGCAAATAGCTCGATACTTCTACCAGTTCTTGGGCGGTGGAAGTATCTTCGATCGGTGAGAGACGTTAGTATATGTCAAGCAATGACTTTACCAATCTGTATCATCCCTAAAGTTCATTACGAAATTATCTATCAAGGTATCTAGCGGCTTCAAATGGGACGCCATCGTACTGCACGTTGCCTTACTTGAAGACCTCACTATCTACGCGCATGACGACGATGATGAGAGGTTACCATTGTTGTCTATTTTGGAAACCATTCATCAATCTCTACCAAGGCTGCGCCGGCTCAGACTGATGTTACGTTGTTGCGACGAAAACATACCTGCGATAAGTATGCCTTGCAATACAGTACGCGAACTGTCCATAGATTCTAGATACTCCCCAGTAATGTTTCAATACGTTGCATCAAAATACTTGTTCCTTGAGGCATTACGTATCGGTTTTGTATTTGATAAGGAGTCAAGGACAGCGGTCCTAAGACTAATGAGATGTTGTCGCAACATCGCGTCGTTGACGGTTTCGCGTGATCAGAGATTAAGCGAAAACAGTGCTCTCTATCGTCAATGCCTGGATATTTTGCAAGAAATAGGTGCGCCACTCAAACAAGCAGTGCTCGAGAATTGGGAGATATCGTTTTGTAGCACGATTATCAACGGTTTCAGCGAGATGCTTAGCGAGGTTATAGCAATGTGCTACCGAAAGGAAGATGCCAAAGAGCTAGTGAACTTGCTGAGAAATTGTCGATCGCTCACATGTCTCCATATGGAATGTTGCGGAGAAGACTTTGAAGTCGACATTATTTTACGCAGCTTCATGAAACTGAAAAGCTTGAGCATTATTGGAAATACACTTCGAACGAGCAAAGAACGTAGTGCATGCCATGGATTTGGTATCCGGACGCTTAAACTAAGCGGGAACGATATAAATGACATATTATATCCATTCGTATCGCAGCATTGTCGGTCTCTTCTCGAACTTTCATGCACTTATCGCGCAAAGCGCAATGCATTCTCCCCGATATATATACCAGAACTGAAATTGGCCATACTCCGGCCGCGATTCGTTACGGTACCTCTTCTGGTAAATGAGAGACATGCGAGCGATACAAATACATGTACGCAAGGAGTACAATTTTATCGCAAGACCTGGCAAACGGACGTCATAAACGATGAGATAAAGTACTTCAGATATTCCGCGCACGATCAGCTATTCACAACCTCTGAGATTGGAGACCCACTGTGGGTCTGGTGTTATTCTGTTTTTAGGATTGAGGTATGGCAATATTTTGATCGTCCTTTGTTTCCAGCACCACCTCTTTTCCCTCTCTCGAATTTTGCCTCGTTCCGCTAGCCTCACTTGTTTGCCCCGCTTCTTTCCGATTTCCATGCGCCTGTTTTCTATAGCCATTAAACCTTTTAACCGCTCTCTCTACTCGTCTGTTAGTACCGTAAAGTAGTACTATGGCACAACTGCTTTCCCGTAGTTCAGTCTATCCAAATATTGTGCGTAGCGTTTTATGGACAGGCTATTAAGTCCACATTCATATATGAGAGCAACAAAAGTCAAGCACAATGGTCAGAGGTCAACGAAGTTAAAATACAGGTAGGTCAGTACCGCGTGTTTGTATTCAACTATCTCTCGATAGTACGATATTTCTCGAAGAGGATGATCGATTATCGCTTAAGGAGATTTCCGATATTTTACAGCCTACCTATCTATACCGATATATCGAGCGAAAACGGTACATTTTTTGTTACATTCGATCTGAACACTAACAGACACGTCTCCCCAAAGGCAGTGTCGGACAGTTCGCCAGTAAGGTACCTCCTTCAAGTTGCTTGCATGACACGTGAGTACCTGAATCTGTATACATCCACACATTACGCGTTCTGACAGAAATCCGTGGGCCCCCAAATTCCATCCGTATGCCAGTTAAATAATTCACCGTGTTTTGATCTCATAAGCACTGGTAATAGTGTACGACTTCGATCCACTTCCAAAGTCCAAGACCAACTCTGTGAAATCAGATCTACTGACCAGGATCAAGAGTACAATCTCCGAATTGAATAGAACAATAACAATCACATCTCTTACTGTTATACCAAATAAAGAAGAACTTCAAAGGATTCTTTCTCCGTCAACCGACAACTAAACAACCAAAAAGCCTGCAATGTCACATCGCTCGGTGAGATAACACAAGACGATCTAGCTTCCTGACAACAGCAAAATACCACCCGTACTTTTCTTTATCGCTTTCATCACACACATTGTCAATTATCGCTAAGGACACGAGTTGCAAATGAATTTTGTATAGCATCAACCGCAGCACGTCTCGAACTTCCACCTCTCACAACTAGTGTAGGAGGTGGACGACACTCGAGTAGCAAGACGTTGTTATCACAAAGTTTAGGTTGCACTTGAATTTTCCATTTCCTACGTGTCATATCAAGGATCTCTTCCATTATATCGTTGTTTTTTGACTTTTTCGCTCCTCCACATTCGTTTTCCGTCGAGAAAACCTTGTCCGCAGCGTACCACTTCGTCCACCTGCGCCTTCTGGACGACTGCAGTATATTGACGTACCCGGAACTTTCTAGACCGGATGTATCAACATCGTCATTATGTACCAACCTCAGAACTGTAGGTTTGTCATGGAATGTCAGCTTAAGATGGTCGAGTCTCAGATCTGGAACACGTATTAGGTAGGTCCGAGGGAGCAGTGTAGTATATACACAGGAAAGCGTTGAGAGGCATGGACAGCACTGCGATAGGAATGGGAAAGTGTAGTCTCTTATGTCTTCAGCGATTAGGTGAAGTTCCTCGATATTATGTTGCTGTTTGTTTACAAGTCTTCTGCTAGTACGTATGGTGTTTCCAACGATACTCAAACATCTCAGTCTCTTGCAGCCGATCAGAATAACGTCAACTTCGAATGTATCAGCCTCACATCGACAGTAAAGAGTCTCCAGTGATTGACAATTTTCTAGCGCCCGGTTCAAGTCTCTCGCAAGACCATATCGTGCCCATCTGATTGCGACGCTTACGAGTGTCCGGCTTAAATCGCCGAAGAACCTGGTGTAATAAGACACAGTTTCTGAAGCAAATGGATTCATCAGTATTTCTGCGTGCGGCAAATATGCTTTCTGTGGAGACTCTAGGCGCCGACTATGCCAGCACATTTCTACACCCGGATACCAACGTTGTGTAGTCGTGAATGCGATTGATTTAAGATTTCGACAACTTCTTGTTAGATCAATGAGTGCGAGTCCTTCCTTTTCGCTCTTTACAGCATCAATGATCAAAAATTCAAGGTTTGGGTACTTGCATGCTGCGTATCTCAACATTGTTTCGCAGGTATGACTCATTATCGATAGTCTGAGCACCGTATAGCAAGGTGCAACGGTACCAAATAAAGCTCTAAAGCTACACTCCACGTCAACTACGAGGTGACGTAAATTAGGCAACTTCTGATGGATAGTGTTCAATCCCGACATCAGTGCCCTATCCCTGTCGTCTACCGGTGCCTGGACGGAGCCATAAATGACGAGTTCTTCCAGTAAAGTAAGGTGTGTGACGATGGCTTGCCAATTGCCATTGGTGCTTGTATCAATCGACAGCGACATAATACAATTAGGAATGCTACTAATTGACGAACGCAAAGATTGATATAGATCCACTGTAGCCAATCGAAGGTGTTCCCATTTTGCGATAGCCGGCAGCCATGTAGAGCACGCTGTATACCGAATATGGAATTCCACAAGAAAAGGGCAGAGCACTGGGAGCTCTTCCAATTCAGACCGAGTGCGACATTTACGGAGCCAAAGTATACGAACGAGATCACCGAGCGGTTGTCGCTGTTCCTTCCGACGAAGTCCCTTGTAAAATTTCATAAACCGATCATCGTTGGCAATCCGCACATCATGGTATAAGAGCGATGTCAAGAGATTATTCCATGATTGACATACGAGAACACAGACCAACAGATCCTGTTGCTGTAAGTTGCTACAGATGAGCTTTAGAATTTCTCCCGGTAGGTTGTCCATGGTAGAATTAGATCTTGAACCGGAATAGAAGGTCGTTTTAAAGACAACAATTCTGTCACATGCCTGATCATGCACAAAAATGGCGTCGGATGCAGTAGTCTTTTCTCTTAATCATTTTGCGTCCATTCGGCCTTGCTTCCAGATGAACTCTGCGCTCATTAAATGCTATTCTTTGCGTGTCATATTCTTCCAGGTTGCGTTTGTGTCATTGATAACTTCCTATTACCTGAGACAAAAGAGGACACGATCATCGTCTCATTCTAAAGGTGAGTTTCTTCCTGCAAATGGTGAAAACGATCGTATTCTTGCTATTTCATGCAAACAGTGTGTCAGAGACAAGTTTGCCGTGTCTCGTTCAAAAGGCGGGTCGAAGATAGAATCACCGACACGTCTTCTGTATGATATAAAGGAAAACTGTGTCTCTCAGACACCCATTGCCACGAGGTAAAAAGAACCCGATCAATGACACTCTCTTTTCATGGAATAAAAGAGCATTATCTCTAACACGAGACGATCGAGCCTCATCTTTAACACGTCCTTCGCACGAGACAATGGGACCCTGTCTCTGATGCATCTTTTGCGTTAGACAATGGGAAACCATCAGCGGCACGAACGTAACGTGGAAGGTTATGACACGTAAATTATAGCATCGGATGAACGTAAAGATACGCACTTCAAAACGCAGACTTCATCTGCAAATAACGCTGAACAGTTTCAAATAGATGCACAGCCATGAGAAAAAACCTGTAAAGGAAAAGATTCTTTCAGGTAACGAAAGTGATACTCATTCAGGGGAATACTAATCTTTTTCTTTTTTATTCGGCTCTGTTGGCAAACATCCCGGTTAAATATATCAGCTTTTCATTACATACCCAGGGCCACTCACATCGTTTTGTCTGTCATGTAGGCTGCATGACCGCTGTCCCGAACCTTGTGCTATGTTGACTAAGCACAGACCTTTTCATGCTTTTTGGTTTGAAAAAACAGATTAGTTATGATGAAAAGTATGAGACCACAGAGCAACTTGTAGCAAACATGTAAGCAGCCCACATTGAACCATAGTTGCATTTTAAGCATATTGGCAAAATCAATATGCCATTTGCTAAGTGGGTTATTGTAGAGGTCATGAAGTGCTCCCCATTTGGATACATCTATAAGACCCATTTGAAATGTAATGGACATTCCAACCTATCGAAGTGGCTACTAGACACTACAAACAGTCGATGGCTACTGAAGAACATAAGCGTAATGGGACGGATTACGTGATATCGCTCTGAAATGGAACCCTACTCCTTGCCGCAGACTCAAACAATTTTTGCTTCACTGTAATGCAAAGCCCTCTATATAAGAAGCAATAGTGCCTCATAGTAAGTGGCACTCACGTCTGTGTTCCTTTTTGATAGATTTCGTTAAATTAAGATGGATCAAAGTATGTGAACCTTCTATGATACGTGGCACTGCGAAATAAGCACACTCTCTATTGTTAATGCAAAAGAGGGTAAACGGAAGATGCAAGTACGTATTTATGCTGTCAGACTGTCCACCCCGCTAATGTTGAGGTTAATCATAAAAAATTGGCGCAAGGTCGATAAACTGTCGCATTGTCACTCTGCGTCGCGCCCACGAAGAGATAGTAGACTAAAAGTTTACTAGGTCATCTTTTGTCATTTACAACTGCGAAAGCCACATATGGCGCTCGCCAAAAAAAAAAAAAAAAAAAAGAAGAAGAAAGTATAAGTCCGTTTTTTTCCTCTATCAGAAAAGCATATGTGTGTAAGACAAGTGATCTCCAAGACGCGCTGCTACTTTATCTCAAAACGTGTGCCCACCGGTTAATTTCAAATTAACCGCATGGCTACAAGTAACAGGTTAAGATACTTCCTGTATTGCAGTCATCAAATTTCAAACGCTGTGAGCAGTGTTGAACGCTGACCGAGAAACTTTTGGGTGAACGCGATTTCTCGTTAGAACTTTTATGCATATTCAGCAAATTGGACTGGAATCTAGGCTGAGTAGCATTATTGCTAATCGCTTGATATAAATGATACACGTTGTTATCGAAATAATTCTTTATTACTATAGACACTGGAGCCAACTTTTTAAATGTATTATATAGTGCTCTCAACTAAAATTCTCAAGTCAATTGCTACACATTAGCTTACTTAGGCAAGCATTCTGTCGTTCACCCGGAAAACTGTGCCACGATTTTGAAATGTAATCTATCTATCCTACGGAAGATGGCACAAGTTATCATACGGGTGCGTTCTATATTCAATAAAAATAGAATCTATTTGCAGTACATAAAGCTCATGATATAATGTGATTGGAGTTATAGCTGAAAATACGATCTCTCTGTCAGCACGTAACGCCATGTGTTCTATGAAAAAGCTAGAGTAAGTTGTATGAAAAAGAAGCGTCAATCTGATTTTGCAGCATGAAAGGTTTGCTTAGTAAGATGATAACCATTCCAATATATAGCTGCAGTCCTCACTAAAACAGTTACATAGAGTCAAGGTATGTACGTCCATTGCTGTGAATAAATAGTTGGCGTACAAACCACCCGTTTTGCGAGGCAATGGATTTCAATTATCTTGCGTATATCTTCTTGTTTATAGCGATCAATTTGTGCCTGACCGGCTACGCAGCTCCAGCAAAAGAGGATCCGATTAAGGAAGCACCAATCTATCTACCATTGCATCATGTTATTCGTAAAGATGGCCAACAGATCGCCCGTCTAACGGGAACATCATTGCTAGAGACACCTTTACTTAATGATGTCGAACTACACGAATGGGGTGTCACCCTCTCGGTGGGAACGCCACCGCAAGATTTCCTTTTGCTGTTTGACACCGGCAGTTCTGATACATGGGTGCCTTCATACAACTGCGCCCATTACGACGGTTGTCCGTCCAACCATTGGTTTACCCCTGCGGAATCGTCTACTTACCGCACCACTCCATTCGGTTTCGCTGGCAAATATGGCTCAGGAGATACGTATGGAAATTACTTTATAGACAGTTTCACCATTGGCAATCGAACCGCTCCTAGCCAGTATTTAGCTACCGCAGATATTATTGACGGAAGTTTGGAGCTTCAAGGTGGAGATGTCATTTTAGATGGCATCCTCGGTGCAGGGTTCCCTACCATGACATCCTTATACGAATACTACAATCGACTTTATCCACCTGTACCAATGACGCTATGGCAAAATGGCATCATACCAGACTCTTTATTCTCGGTATGTATGAGCGATACAAATACATCGTCGTGGGCGGGCGAGCTTGTGCTTGGTGGCATCAACACGGACAGAATCGTTGGAGAGCCACTCTACGCAGGAGTGCCGCCCCTTGGTCCCAGTCCCAGTCTACTAGGAGCGTATATCTTCTGGTCAATCGCCGTAACTAGCATAGAGAGCGAGGCATCCAATGGTACTACATTTACAGAAACAGCTGGATTTGGTGATTTCCTATTCATCGTCGACACGGGTACGGACGGCATCTTTTTGCCTTCCTATGTGGTAGACGATTTTGTCAATCAAACAATTCCAGACGCCATATTCGGAGGGCCATATTACGCCGTCGACTGCAGCTACATGAATTCTACCATTCCATTTAGGCTCAACTTGGAGCCGTACTTACTTCATGACGCGCAAGGTAGATCTTCGATCGAGATCACGGTTGGTGACCTTGTACGACCGCTGCCGGGAAATGAGATGTGTATCTTACTTTTGTTCCGTTCGGATAACGGCCTGAGTATTCTCGGGAACACATTCCTCCGCAAATTTGTCACTATCTTTGATTTTGGTCAATATCGTATTGGTTTCGGAACGTTAGCCGCATAATGAAATAAAAGTGGCATTGGGAACAATAGAAAGGATAACATTGTGCAACCAAGACAACGGAGTTTTGATGTGAGCTAGCCAGGATCACACAAAAAAAAATGGGTGGCTGAGAGTTCCATGCTTGGTTTTGTATAGATGCCTTCGTATCTCGTTCAGTTCGCCCAAGTACGTTCAAAAAAAAGAGAAGATAATGACACAGAATTAGTGCGGGTGTGCTCATTCAGCGTACATAGTTTCATAACGAATTCCGACTGCCGGAATTCCAGTCGCTTGCCCAGCTGGAAGGTGTCACCTACGACTATGCAAAGGAAAACTACAGACTAGACGTAGGTCCAGTTAGATCCGTAGCAGCCTATCAAACTCTATTCTTTTACTAGAATCCATTCTTCATAGTCGAACTCGAATCGGACGACGATGCCAGAAAATTAGTACAAAGAGCGATCCTGATCAAGTAAGCGATCCGCGATCGTTCAATAGTCACTCAAATGGAGAATAGAAATATTTATGAATTATGGGGTCAAGGTGAGACGTACGAGGAAGTCCATGCCGATGTCAAGTCCAATCCCGGACGATGGGTAACTGAACGATTTTTCGACAAATGGAAGAGGAAGATCTGAACATTGTGATTAATAGCCCGCTTACAATGACCTATCCTTCAAATTCACCGTTTCTTGCTATGGTGCCACCATTAGCGCGAAAAAACAGTTGGAAGTGATTAATTCCTTCTCCTATCTTGGATTTGACGGACCCATTGATATGAAAAACCCGGATGTACAGTTTGGTGTATTGGAGGATTACGGCACCACAGCAGGTATTGCTGGAGCACCAGCTGAAACGCCTGAGCGAATTTACATGGGACGTTTGGTGGCATCCGGTAGCCGTGATTTGGTTCAAAAATATAACCTGAAGAAACGCAAGTATCTGGGAACAACCTCCATGGATGCTGAGTTATCCCTGGTCATGGCGAACCAAGCTTTGGCCGATTCAGGAAAAGTCGTATACGATCCTTTTGTAGGCACTGGCAGTTTCCTGTTCACTTGCGCCCATTTTGGCGCTTACACAATTGGTTCGGATATTGATGGACGACAGATTCGAGGCAAAAACGCTGAAAGCGGTGTCAAGTCAAATATTGATCAGTACAACCTCCAGGGTCGAGTTTTGGACTCTCTTGTATTTGATATCTGTCATAACCCATGGCGATGCAAAGAATGGTTAGATGCTATTGTCACAGGTAACTAAAAGCACATTCTCCGTCATGGAAAGCTGATCATTCCAATTTAGATCGTACGTTATTCACCCTCGCCTTATACAGCTCAATTTTTTGAACTTACTCATTGAATACGTAGCTCCTTATGGCGTTCGTGCTGGTGCCAAGAAGCTGGGTCGGAAAGACAACAAGCCTTTGCAAATACGCATGTACGAAGGTGTTCCCATGCACACGTAGGTTTCCTTGGACATATATGTTTCGCTGGCTAAACCTGATTTGCAGTAGAGAGGATTACTATCCACCTACAAAGCCGTACGAGATGTCTGAAGTCCTGATCGATCTGTTGAACTTTGCAGCAGAACATTTGAGGGTGGGAGGCCGACTAGTGTACTGGCTCCCGACTGTCGTGGATGAGTAAGTAGGATCGATCGTCTGTACTGCCCGTTTAACCGGCCAATGTCTTTAGGTACTCCAACACAGATGTCCCACAACACCCGAACATGGTGATGGTCTCCAACAGCGAACAAAACTTTGGCCAATGGTCCCGTCGACTGATCACCATGGAAAAGGTGCATACCTGGAATCCAAAGGAAGAGGCGAGTGTCCCGACCAAAGAAGAAAAACCTCAAACACCCCCGGCGAATGTCACACCAGAATGCGAAGAAGATCCGAAACGTCCTGGTCATTTCTTGTTCCGTGAAAAGGTAAAACAAAGGATATAGGTATGCATGTGCTGATCCCTCGACTTTTTAGTACTTCAGTTTGTTCCGTCAGAACGATACCGCAAACACATAGAAATAAATAAATAAATAAAAAATGCATACATGTTTTATGATCACAAGTAAATATAACATCTTTGTTTTTCTTTTTGCTATCTATTTTACATTGGTATGACTTAGTTAAAGAATTTGTCCAAGCTTTCGCCCAAATGCGTTTCGATCTGTGCATTAACTTGTTGCACCAGTTTTTCAACCCGAACGTCGTCATCTATTGAATTGCAATGTGTGAGAAAACAGTTTGTTATACCACTATATCGTTTTCACTTACCCTCCATCAATTCAGCAAGGAATGAAATACTTTCAGCGAGGAACAGCAACCATTCTTCTCCAAGACGGCTGTAGAATTCTTCGATACAGCGAAGGGCGGCCAGTCGGATCTCGGGGGCTTCTTCTCTTGTCTTCATCAACACCTTGTGGTTCAATGGTTTCCAGAGCGTATCATTCGATACAGTGACAGCCATTTGGCCAATACAGGGTACGAGATAAGTAGTCATTCTGTTAAGATAGTTCTCAGCATCGCCCGCCTTGGTCACCAACATCTGGTCGACCACAGGATCAAGAATCTTCTCAAACTTCTCTGCATTCCATAAGTTGTCGCTATCGTACAAGAAGGATCGACGAAGCACAGTAACCAGCTGATTCCACAAATGATCAGGCTCATCCTCGCCATCAACATAGCGTTGCAA
Source organism: Saksenaea vasiformis B4078 (assembly GCA_000697055.1). Lineage (NCBI taxonomy): Eukaryota > Fungi > Mucoromycota > Mucoromycetes > Mucorales > Saksenaeaceae > Saksenaea > Saksenaea vasiformis. Next base: position 22,203 of record JNDT01002258.1, on the reverse strand, counting down.
TCGGGAAATAACGTCGTCAATAACGTAGCCGAAATAGGGTGTGAAAATCGACTTGAGCTTCTCGAGAAGAGCATCCAGCAATTTGTAGAAGAACAGAACACGTTTCTTGGAATCGTCGTCTACAGTTTGACCATCTACAGCAAGTTCCATGGTAGCCCAGTCGACCACCTTGAGGAAGAGAGGTTTGAACAAGGTCTCGTTCAACTTCATCACAAGATCCAGGAATGCTGTAATAATAGAATCTTCCATAGCATCGACGTCTGCTTCTTCAAACGTCTCACCATGTTGGCGACGCACATCAAATGCCAACAAGAAGAATTTAAAGAGCTGCTTGTAGTGAGATGTCACCACATCGCGCGACATGGATCGAATGGCTTGCGAAACCAACGAGTACAAAGCAAGGGTAGACTAGGAAAAGAAACATGAGCTATCTTTCTCATCGTGGAATAATGAACTCACCTCTTTTCCATTCTGGAGAACGGTTTCAAAACAGGCAAACACTGGGTTAAGCAAGACACGGGGTGGTACGTTGGAAGCAAGCTTCGAAATGACCGTAGACACTTTTTCTTGCACCATGGCTTTCTGACTGTCTTCGCTGTCGTAGGCGTAAGTCGATGGATGCAAAAGACCCGCAAGCATCTTTGACAAATAGGGGCTGACAAAGTGCGGCAACGTTTCCACCATAGCTTCCAATGCACTAACTACAGCGAGCTGGAGCATGATGTTAGGGCTCTCCGCTTCAACAGTCGCTGAAAACACATTAAGGATAGCCGGCATAAACTTGGGAAGATGTGGCACAGCACGAGGACCAACCTCTTGGCTAGATAAAGAAAAAAGTTAATAACCCGGTTCTTTTTTTATATATATTTTTGCTGTACAAACCAGATTACTGTAAGAGAAACCAAGCAGGAGACCTTCAATTGCGCATTGGCCACAAGCAAACCATGTTCACCAATCACGACAGGAATAGCATCTACAAACTGTGCAGGATAGATGGCGCCACACAGCTTCGCCAAGGAAGTAATGCAGAGAAGGGCCGACTGTTTGGTGATAGAGCTATCTTCGTCGCTGGCCTTGCTGTCTTCCGTCTCAATGAGATGCGTGAGATCGTTGATCACTGTGATCAAGAGACCTTCGTCATCTTCAGGCATACGTCGGTCGAACGATTCGATCTTCTGGTTCAAAATTGCCATGGCACGACGACGCACGGCCGTTTCGGGATGCTTGCTAAGATGCGAGATGACGCCCACGAACGCACGAATCGGGAGGAGTGCATTGATTTTCTCCAACACGTCATATACCACCTTAGGAATAGCACGCCAGAATTTGGCGACCACAGGGTTAGCACCTTCCGAGACAGCATAACGATCACGGAAATCTGTAAATGAAGCAATGATTCTGAGAGACTGCTCCACTGCATCGAGATAATAGGGCTGCATGGTTTCCTGGAAGTTTTCCACGGTGTTGCTTTGAACCATCACCTTGTTCAAGAATCCCTTGGACGCCAACAGTTGATTCACAAAGTTCACAGTCGCAAGCTTGTATTGTCGAAGCTGCTTAGCACTATGGTCATTCACGTTGAACAAGTTGGTTTCGTCCATTGTCACATCCTCTGGCTTCTCGTTAGGCAAAGCAAGTAGGCTGGTAAGCAGGTCGAGGATAGCCTTCATTTGCGTTTGCACACTGAACTGTTCGGCAACCGTCAAGCTGAATTCTGTAAGGGACTCGGCCTCAGTGCGTGCACCGCGTGCGAGCTTCTCTGTGAACTTCTCGAGCAACAACGAAATGATGGCATACAAGAATTCGTCTTCGCCCAAGGTCTGGATCAGTACAGAGAAAAGACGCAAGCGTCTATGCTTGGGAATATGGAACAATGCGTCCACAAAGACCTTGATGATCGGTTTGACCTGGAGGGCAAGTGCCACCTCGTTCTCGCTGGATAGACGACTCGAAGCCACCAAGGGAGGAATAATCTTTTCCAAGGTCTGTTGGATAACCTGGAAACTATAATTATCATCCTGGCGCAACACATTAGCACCCATGAATGTGAAGACCTGCATAATGTTATGCAAAACGCATTCTGGGTACATAGACGCCACAGTAGCCATCAATAGCAATGCATGATTGTGCGTCTGGGGATTTTCGGTGCATCGGATACACTGCACGACAGTGTCCACGCGCAAGGCAGATTCATCCACATCCTTGCCATTCTCTTCAGCTGACTGGATAATTCGTGTCAATGAAGACATCAAAAGTTGATTGATGTATTCCAAAGAAACAGCCGCGTCGCGTAAATCGGCATTCACCATCGCCGTCAGGATCTCAAACAATGCCTTCACCAACAAGTGATCGTTCTCGATCGCCTTGGCATCGATCAATTCGAGGATAGTCACCAACTCGAATAGATCCACAGACTTGGAGAGAGAGCTTTCCACACGTCGGCGTTTTGTTGTATCCGTCGCAGTGCTTGTAAGAGCCTTGGCAGTGGCGATAAGTACATCTTCAAACATCTTTGCAGAAAGTGAAATGTCCATAAAGACACGCTTCGCTTCCGAAGCTTCATTTTGCTGTCCATTCGTGATAATATCAACAAGAACAGAGAAGATGCTACGTTTGGCCTTGTCGCTCGCCTTTTCGTAAAAGTCGCTTGTGATCTGTCGAAGAGCAAAGCGGCGGGTGGAAACCTGCCAGCCATCTTCATCCTCTCCTTGCAACTGGTCTTGATTCGAAAGAAGACGGAGGAACAATGGCAATGTCTTATCTCCCTTGCTACCGAGAGCAGCTGCGTTGCAAGGCAAGTAGGTCTTAATAAGCAACGAAACCAAGGTTGTGTTTTCGACAGTGCGTGGTCCATTCAAGGTTGCTTCCAGCACAGGCTCCAAGTTGACCAGCTTGCGAGATGTCTCGACGTCTTCCAGGAGGTACAGCAACTGGCACTGGACATCTGTACGTGGCACGGCGCTGATATGCTTCAACAGATAGTCCATGGTATTGGTACCACGTGTCTTGATTTGCTTATCTTCCGAACGTTCGCATGAGACAAAGTATTCCCTTATCAGGCCTGTAGCATAGGCGCTGTCTTGCTTGATCTCGCGGTGACGATGCCACAAATAGTCAACAAAATGAGCGGCGTCGTTCGATTTGAGATCAGGGACATCGGATGTTGTTCCATAAAGACTGGTCGCCGAAAGGATGGAAGCCTTGCCAGAGGATTTGCGGGCCGGTTTGCCGTTCATGGCACTGTCCGTCTCGTACAATTTGCGACCGGTGGGTAAGTCCATGCACTTGTATGCATTGAACACGCCTTCAAGACAAAGGAGGCCTTGGGAACGAACGTCCACGTTACTTTCAGTCAAGATGGGAAGCAAAGCAGGAAGAAGATGCTGATAATCGTGGCGCACGTTGGCCTGAGAGTGGCATCGAGCGAGATACGCCGCTGCAATCTGCAATGAACGTGCTCGAACAGCAGGTGCTGTGCCTAGAACGTCATCAGCTCCATGTAAAGTGATGGCAAATTTCGCTAGAGTACTTACTATGATCTGTCCAAATGCTTGTCAAGAAACTAAGCATATCCTCCTTGAACTGGTTCGATATCAGTTTAACAATCATGGGTTCAAAGCAACCGAGCTGTGCACCGCCAGTAAATGTCTTGAACAGTTCCACCACCGCGTGCTTGTAGGTGTTTTCTTCATCTTTGCTGCGATCAAACCATGTAACTGTTGCGTCCGCGCGCTTGATCGAGGTGGTCATGCTTGACAGTGCCATCTGTATCAGCTGGATCATCAATGCATGAGGTACGTCATCGATGCGTCTCAGCTTCTCAACGATGGCAGATGACAAGAAGTCCTCGTCCTTCAAAGACGATGATCTGCTGTAAAGATCTCCCTTTTCCTTTGGTGTGATTGACGAGAAGATGGCAGTATGTATCTCAACAGCAAGTTCAGACTGTTTCGTGCCTTGAGCAATCGACACGGCATGACCGAGAACCAAGAGACCAAGAATTCTCTCAGAAATCTCTCGGCTCTTGATCATATCCAGCCAGAATGTCAGCAGTTCCTTGTTGTTCTGTACATGCTCAGCTTGCAGTTTGATCAACGCGATGACCATCTCGGACGAGGTTATCTTGGAAGGCTGGGCTGCCTTTTTCGCGTCGGAAGTGATCGACCGCACCACCGCATTGCCTTGAGCAGACACGTTGCCAATGCGCTTCATCAGCTTCTGAACATTCTCCAAGGGAGCGGCGAAAACAAAGAGCGCAACAAGTCGCGTAACCGAGAAACTTTCCTTGGGATATCTCTTTACAAACGACTTGAGCAGGAATTCAACAACCTGGACGGTTTCTTTTCGCTGCATAGCACCTCGTTCGTGAAGCAATCCTGTCAAAGATTTCAACATCTTGGAAGCCGGAACAGAGTCTAGAAGCTGTTGAGGAACTTCACTAACAGCGTACAACAGGAGATCATCAAAGTTCTCAAGACAGTTGGCAAATGCAGACTGAATGACTTCGGGCGACTATAAGATCCGTTTAGCGGGCTGCTCTCTTTTCCTTTCTCCCATTTTTCTTTTACCTGCAACAAGGGACTTGTTTTGTCGTTCATGATCTCGACCAACTTCTTCATTGCTAAAAGGCGTGCTGTAACGGCAGGGCTGTTCAGGCATAGGTACAAGGTGGTGTTTCCTCCTTCAATGATTTCGTGACGTGTACCCTTGAAGGCAATAGAAGTGAACTCGTAGAGCGTCTTCGATTGCGATTTCTTCTTGTTGGACGCAGACTTGAGTCTGGCATCGAGAACAGTATCAAGATCATCAACATAGCGCTGAGAAATGACAACGAGAAGTGTCTGGAAACTGTCGATATAACTCTTCTTCGATTCTTCGGTGCTTTCAGGATTAGCTGCGATCTCCAAATAGCCATCTAGAATACATTCGCATAGGAGACGGATGTTTTCGTTGGAGATGTACTCATTCAGTACCAGCTGTTCCAAAAACTGTGCATGTTCAATGTCGGAAACGACGGCTGTGCATAATTTGGGCAAGATCGACTTGAGGAACTTATCCGTTGCATATTTGCTTGCGATTGTCAAAAAGTCCTCGTGGAAAGTGGGTGATTTAAGCATTTTTTCACATGCTTTCTTGCCAAGCCCATCAAAACTCGGCTGCGTCTGTGCCAAGTGCACCACGGTAAGGAGGCTGTAGCTGAAGAATGGCTTGGCACACTTTCGGATCATTGGATCGGTAATCGCACGTAAGGCGTCATGGCTGAGGGAGGCTTTCGATGCAAGTTGTGAGATAATCATGTAAGATGCGATCTGTAGTTCGGGTCTATCTCGTGCAACCAAGCTATCAATCAGGTTGGGCATCAATGCAACGGTCATTTCGTCGGTGATGGAATTAGCCAGGCGCACGTAATCGGTCAAGGTAGCAGCAAAGAAAGAGTACAACGTCTTGAAAGGTACTGGAGTGGAGATCACTAATTTGCAGACAAAGTCCAAAACATAGCGATCTTTGTACAGTTTCTTCACCAAAAGGGAACGTTCAAGAGGTAATTCGCTTTGTTTCACTGGTTTCAGGAACGACCATGGAGAATTATCCCTGATTAAAAAGAATAAGAGGGATTAACGCCACGCATCCATTCGAAAATAAGAACTTACTCAATCTGCAGAAGAGAAACCATCTTCACAAAGGGCTTCGTTTCGTGGTATGGCAAAACACAAGCAAGAACTGCTTCAACGTTGAATTCATGAACGCGGAAACGGCGGATCAGCCATTCCAGGACCTTTCCAGCTGGCTTTAACAGAAAGTAAGGTGACAGTTGCTGTAAAAAGGTGGAGATACTGGCATCCAACTTTGCATTTTCGTCTTTTGTCTATGTTAACATGTCAGTATAAAGAAAATGGGCAAAGGCCAACGCGTGATATTCTACCTGAAGCACTCTATCAACTGACTTCATGGCTTCGGAAAACAAAGTGTTCTCGAAAGCCGAGAATTTGTTGTCGATAATCACGAGTTCCATAATACCATTGTAAGCAATGGAATAGATCGTGTCAAGATCTTGATCAGCGGCCTCACGAGAGGTAAACAGGAAGGAGGCCTTGTGTCGTCTAGATACTTCGGTGACATTGCGCAGATCGGCTGTGCCGAGACGCTTTAGTTGCTCCTGCAATGACATGCTGCCAACGACCAAAGTAACTTGGTATGCCCTCGCACACTCCAAAAAAAAAAAAAAAAGGCAGTCGTGTGACAGTGAAAAGCGGAGTTGATGTTTTCCAAAAAGGGGAGTGTGCGAAAAATGAACCATCATCTCCACCGTATCACAGTACTTGTGGTGATCAGCTTACACCTTCGATAGGCAACTAATGAGGCACTTTTACTGTGGATGGAGCATGGTTGTTCTTCTTAGCATTGTCTTGCGTAACAAACACTTTGCGGAAAAAAGAGAAAAATGATAATTGCGTGCAACAGCTTTCGTCTTTTGTGTCAATCCAATCAATGATCGTGAGACCTAACAGACTATGGGCTCATCAAATACCATTTTACTTCATTTTCAAAGTTGGTTTGTTATAATTTATCACAGTTTGTTTAATTACGACTTTCCACAATTGATTGATGGGACTGATAAGTTTATCACCGGATCTTGAAGTATTTCTTTTCCTTTCTTTTATTCACGTACCAATAGGAGATAACAATGTAACAGAGCTCAAGCTACGATACGATGCCCTTATATGGAAGCTAAGGTGGCAACATTAACTAAACCCTCCCTTTTTTTCTTTTCCTTTGTCATCCAGCTGACCAAGATTTTTAGTCAATCGTACATGCAGAGGCTTATTGTCTGAACTGCAGCGGCGAGTTATTGCTTTTTTTGTCAACAGCAACAATGAAAACTAGAAACAATCAATGCGTTTCAAGGGGCTACTTTCTTACACAAAGAACATGACAACAAATGCGATTTTGTCATGGTTACTTCCATTTTAATACAAGACATTCCGTTGAACACACCTAAGATAAAGAGTATATATATGATCTTTATTTCCTTATATGGATGACACTTTATCATATATATATATTCTTTTTTCTATGTAGTAGGCCAACGGAAGAAAAAAAGAAAAAAAAAAGGAAATCATATGGCTCAGGGCCAAGAAAGTTTTATTCTCAATCAGCTGAAAATGCGTATTGTAATCAAGACATAAGCGGAAGTTTGCGGCAAAGTTTAATAATTGTTCCCGTTGGGTCTTGTGACTATCGGGGTGAATTGCAGCCTTTTAAAAAAACACTTATTTTTAATGAGTCTTCCACTATTTTATTTCCTCTTTTTCTTTTTTCATTTTTTTTTTGTACATTATAATACCAAAATATGTTACCACCACTATTATTTCCTGAAGAATCAACACAACATAAAGACGTTCATCCTATAAAAGACGATGCAACAGTAAAAGCATTATATGGTGCCAAGGCTCTTCTACGTCGTTCAGTTGCATCACAATGTTCCACTGCAACTAGTGGTAGTGAAAGTCAACGATATAGTTTTAGCAGTCAAGAAGATGCCAATGATCAGCAGGCACGGCGATGGTCGGCAGAGTCAGGAACCTTGGATAAACGTAAGTATTAGTCTATATATTTCAACTCCAATAAAATAGTATTAAAGTTGGGTGCGCGGGGAAACAACTCTTACAAAAAAAAAAGAAAAAAAATTAATTCGGTTTTCTTTTTTTTTTTTTTTACTCTCAGCGTCTTCTTCATTTTCATCGTTACCACCTTCGTCACGATTTCTTTTATCGGGTGCAACCAGTTCAGAAAGTTTCCGACAACAAGAGTTAAATCGATTCTTACCTTGTACAGCACGTCACTTAAAATCAATGTCGGATCCATTTGTTCATACTCCTTTCTTATCCTTAGCCGCCAATATCGATCCATGGTGTATGTCGGTTAAGCTGGCGTTAGATCATGCCGTCTGCAGTGATTGGTTGCACAAACATCATCCATCTACCTTCGGCTTCGGACGCGCATGGAAACGTCGTTTTATCGCTATTGTTGATCGAACCGTTTATTGCTTTAAATCCTCCAAACCAACAATACCCGCTCATGAACACTTTTTATTAACCGAGGATACCATGGTGTTTGTGTCCGAAAAGTCCAAAAAAGGATTTGTACTCGAATTACGCAAACCTCTGTGTCAGTGGCATCTCCGCTGTAGCTCCGTCACACAAATGAAGGAGTGGCTCGAAACCATGAAAAAAATTGTTGGTTGCGCTAAACTGAGCCTCGGGGGCTCAATCAGTAAACCACTACTTGACTCCTTGCAGCTAACAGATGACTATCGGATTCTCAAGACGAAAAATAATACAATCGAACAAAAAGCCATTCAAAACAATAACAATTCATTGCGACGAAACACATCGTTATCCAACCAGCGCCGGTCTTTAGCCGAAATTCCCGACTGGGAAAAGACGTTACCCCCACCAATGCCGCCTCCGCAAAGACCGCTGCCCTCACCATAAAAAGTTGTACCTCGTCTATTTCCCCGCCCCTCCCTTCTTATCGCATAAAAACATCGTCTTGTCTATTTAATCCGTTACGATTTGCTATATAACTTAGCAGAAAGTTTCATGTAAAAATAAAAATCAAACAAACTTTACCCCAACATCTCGATTTAGAATTTTTTTTGAGCAACATTCAGCGTTTCTGGACGGAGTTTATTTCCATTTCTAGTCGATTCCTCAAAAAGTTACGTCTCGACAGCGACGCGACACGATCTGTTCATCGTCTTTCAAGAAAAAAAAAAAGAGGGCTCAGCTACAACGCAGTGGCTGCGTGCAGACAAGCTTGCTTAAAAAAAAAGTTTGACATATGACTTGTAAGAATAGGTATATCCCAACTTTGGACGAGTTTCCCCTGTTTAGTAAGTGGGCTGCGTAGATAACGTATGAAGATGATGCTATAAAATTTTTTAGTCGCTGCATGAATTGTCAACGCGGATCTCATCTAACGAAATACAGGAAAGAGTAGGACTTCCTATCTTGCCTAACGACACCACCGATGAGGACTATGCTTGAAACATCGGAAATCCAGCTAAATAGCTCCTGTTTTCGAAAGCTTTGTCATAGTCTTTAGTATATATAACATAAAACCAAGGATTATCGAAGTTTCTCCTGTTTACACGGCAGTCTTGAAGGTGCAGCATCGCGATCAACGTATGATGTATGCAGGTCGGTCTTTCATGTAGCTGAGTACAAACTGATCGTAAATGCGGTTTTCCCACTTGGAGTTTAGGCAGTTTTCTTAGACAAATAAACGTCCGATCGATCCAATTCCTTCCTTCGACTTCCAAGATAAATTTAGATCTCATCTACAGCTTTCTAGGAAATCTTGTCACGGCTTTTGTGTTTCATTGTACATTTCTAGTACTGAAACTATCAATTTGAAAATGACAGCTGCGACGTTGTCCTGCGTGCAGGATCATGTTGCGATAGACGCTTGTAAACAACATTAATATCAAATAGAGCATTACCAATTAGATTGTAAGAAAGTTTGTTACGGTGCAAGAGTAGATGGCTTCTTAACAAAGTTGCACTAACCGCCTGTATATATACTCTAGAAATAATTCATGAAATGACAAAGATCTTTCAAAGATTATCCATCTGGTTTCGCTTGATTTTATTCTCGAAAATAGGTCAAAGTCACTCGCTAAGTTCGATCCCTTAGCCGGATAGGAAGGCTACGACGAGCACCTTAGAAGGAAATAGGCGAAAGGAACAATACATGCAAGCCTGAGTTAGTAGAGTGAAGCCTCCAAAGACCTCGGAAAAATTCTTTTGCAAATGGAACATCCTGTTTTTTTTTCCCCTCTCATTCGCCATACCATCCTAAGCAAATGAGTAACGCAAAAATGGTCCATTCGATGGTATCCCTTACGATTGTATCGCGCATTTGGAAATATCCGAGTGGCAGACGGTCTTAACCCAGGCCTGATTTTCTCCAGAGAACCTTGCGCTGGTAAACTATATCCGTTTAGGCCGCAACTTTTTTCTTTATATTTTTCAAGCACTATAGAATGCAATGACAGATCGATGACTGTCGTCCTATTGCAAGTAACTGAAGTAGATAGTTAATAGGCCGCTTGAATTGGGTCAAGTGATTGATTGTGGTGAAAGATTTACTGATAGTTAGTTAATAGAGATTTCGAATAGACTTTTCCAAAAGCGAGGGTCTAAACGAACGTGAACTGACATGGTTTAAGGCTTATTAAAGTATACATTCATTTTTTGCGAATACATGAGCGTTTCCCTAATAATAAATGATTTTACAACATGAATCCTATCTACAGTTAACAAGTTATCGCTTGTACATAAACGCAATCCCTAGATGCCATTTAGTACTATTCTTCGCTTCCAGAATCTTTGTTCGTAAAGGGGTTTAACTGCATCTCACTCCCTTCATCTATTTGATCTCATTAGCGACGAGGGTTATCCGGGTCAGTGAAAAACATTTCGGTTGAATTTTTATTTTTGCAGCAGGATCCATCAAATCAGAAGGGCTCCTGATCTTTTCGTTTCCTTTTCAATCCTCGTTGGAAGGAGGGAGGGAGTACTAGCTGCTGTTCGGCAATGATCTGGGGAGTCTCATCGTTGGTGAGGATATCCTCATTGACAACGATATCTTTGATGTCCTCCATCGCCATCCTCAACTTCCAGATCAGCTGTAAGATCGGGGCCATATCCCTTCCAAAAAGCTGTAGTTTCATCGGATGTTGGTAGACTTTTGTCTTGGTGATTCTTGTCACGTAACCGCAAGGAGAGCTTGCCTGAAGCATCCAAATGCTTCGACCTGCAAAAGAGGTATACAGAGTTATGAAAATTGCTTAATCGATATTAAGCGAAAGTATTACCCATCACCACCACACCGTAGATCAAGAGATCTTTCCTACGGTGGGGGAAATCGACCAACAACAGGAGCAGCATGTCTTTCAGGGTCTTCGGAATTTTCACCATTCCATCGCTCAGCTCCTTCGTCTCTTTTCCATTACCATTACCCCGTCCGGCCTCGAGGCAACCAAGTTCATACCGGTCATATCGAAAAAGCATGTCGCATTTGTTGCCCACCTTTTTGTGATCGCATGGGTTAACAGCAGCTATCTTTCTCGAGATGTTTTTGCCATCAGATGAGGTCCTTGCCGATTTCTCACCACTATGTTATTACCAATGCGATTCCGTTATGTCATTGCCAGTATTCCCATTTGTCAGTAAATTACCTTCTAACTTCGATTTCGGACGCAATGAAGGCTCGGCGAATAGGCTGCCACAAGTTGTTTAGCAGGTCGTACTCGGTTTGATCTGTGATAGGAAAATAATTATCCCAATATAGTTCAACCAAGTTCTTGAACGCTGATTGTATCCAGGCTTCTTTTGGATTATCAAGAGGGTGAAACTTGTCCTTATTCGCTTGTTCCCAGAGGTCTTCGGCCCTTTTCTGTAAAAATAGCTATTGATTTTCCTACCATGGATTTGAATGACTGTATGTAATCGATCACTTCAGGCGGTAGATCTTTAAATGGCTTATGTTCATATTGGCGGATCTCATCCAACTCTGCAACGGTAAATAACGGCCCGTCTTGTGGATCCTGCCACAGAGGATCCTCAGTGTCGAGTATCAATGAGCAACTTGGGCTGTACCGAAGGGGGTTAATGACGTTTGCAGTTTTATGCCAGACAACGTTCTCACTTACTGCTCAAAATTGCACGATAGCGCCAGCTTCTCCATCTGTTTCTCCACCACTTTGTTCGTAGAAAGCACCCACATTTTACTTTGGTCCAAATTCTTAAAAGTTGATGCGATCTTTTCTCTCTCTATAAATGATAGTCTCCTAGATGTGGTACTTGAGGTCGATGATCCGCTTATGTCTGTAGAAGCTGTTTCAGACGGCGTCGTCTGCGGCACTTCATTTTCCCCTTCCTCATTTAGCTTCACTTCATTTTCCCTCTCTTCACTTAGTTGCACTAGAATCCTAGATTGGATGGCTGTCCAGTTGTGCTTGTTTTTTTTCTGTACGATGAAGTTTAGTTCTGCTATACCGTATTGCGATTCATCAACCTACGACAGGAATGGACAACTGTGCGCTCAGCTGTAGTACGCGTGCAGCCCAATTGTTTTTGAAATCTGAAAGTTTCTCTGATGGACGATATGAAGCAACGATGACATCAGCGAGATCGTTAATGCAGTCGCTTAGTGTGATGGAATCCGATCTTTCTCGTAATCTTAGCAGAGAAGACGCAATGGCTATTTGGAATCACAGAACAACAGTGAAGCACGGCGCTTATAACTTTGCATGTGCCCTTACCGTCCTTATACAATGTATTTGGAGTAGGATTCATATCATTACCGTAACAGCAGGAATGAGCAGGTATCCAAGCAACAAATTCGTTTCCTTGGTGACTCAAAAATTTACTGTGCTGCCCCTCTCGAATCAACCTTGATAATCCGGAGATATATTTGACAGTAATGCAATGTTGTCTGGCGGTAGAAAATAGGACCGTTCAGCGTTGAAATGAATGGTTTTCGCAGACGATTCCGACGCTGTCTCGTCTTGTTCGTCGGATGCATACTTAAATTCGACGAAGCAACCTACGATTAGGGACTATTCCAGCACCAACTTTCCCACAGTGTCTTTCTGGATGGCTGAACTCGTTGAGTTGGTGAAGTACACCAGTGAGATACAGGCAGCGGGATTCGACATGATATTTTTGTGCCGGATGACTTGGAGAACCTGTAGATAACTCGCTCAAATCATGAGAATGCGAAAGACTTGGTTGATAATAACCAAGGGAATGCTGGAACTTGCGTCGTCTGTAGGCATTTGCTAGCGTGGCTATGGCGTAATTGGGACCAGCCGATACTGTTGCGGTACTGTGAGTATCTACCGCTTGACATCCATCCCAAATGCTAGCGAGAAAAACCGCTTCTTTCTGCTCTCGTAACTGGTAACCAAGTAACGGAATCGGTGTTAAGATCTGAGGAGTACCTTTTATGAGCCGGTGATCCAGATTTAGAAACAACTGGCGCGAAATTGACAGATAGTGCTGCCGGGAGGAAAAAGGAACCACACCAGGATTGTGTTGGTTGTGACTTGGAAACACCTGATATATGAGACTTATAAGCATGGGAAGATCAACAATTATACTGTCTTTCTCCTCTCCTTTGCCGCACTATCTCAAACAAATGAGTAACGCAGAAGTGGTTGGTGCATACTCACGGTAACAAATACTTATTATCATACGCTTTAATAACAAGTTTCTCCACTTGATATTGTATTATAGACAGCATTAGACTATTTGCGTGCTTGATCACTGTAAAAGCAACATTATCTGTGGTAATCTTACTCAACCAGTTAAGTTTGATCTATATAAATTGAATCGCCGCTATGGTAAACGTCATCTAAAGAAGCTCGGAATTTGTTATTCGCTGCAGCGGGTTCTCTCCATTCATAGGATCTCTTTTACCATTGCATCACGCGTTGGGAAACATCTGAATGGCAAATAGTCTTATTTTAAGCTTGATTTCCTCTGGGAATCTCTCGCTGACAACTACATCCATTGCAACTGCGGCTTTCATCTTATCTTGCGTTTTGATTGTCCTTTTTTTTTTCCTAGGATCCCTTTCCCGACTGCTTCGCGCATTTGGAAATATCCGAGTGGCAGACGGCCTTAGCCCAGGCTTGATTTCTTCTGGGGAATCTTGCACTGGTAAACTATATCCGTTGTAGCTGCGATTTTTGATCTTTATCCTTTTCGGGCTTCTTGTCGCTTGCATCTTGTTTGATCTCTTTTCTTTTTACTTCCGAAGGATCTTTTATCGAACTTTCGTTTGGAAATATCCGAGTGATAGATAGTCCTAGGTTTGGCCTGGTTTTCGCCGAAGAATCTCACACCGGTCAATTATATTCATTGTAGGTACAATCTTTCATCTTTTGTCGATGGATTTTACAAGTACTATGAACCACAATGCCTGGCCCTATACTGGAAAGAAGAAGAAGAAGAAGTCGATAGCCAAATGCAACGATGACTTTGGGTAAAGCGGTTGAATAATAATGGGCGATTTACTGATAGTAAATTAATAGAGCGTTTAGAATGCAAGGCTTTTGAAGTCTTCGATGTTAGTTTAAAGGATATTAAGGAAACGGTTCTCAAATCTCATAAAATGGTTGGACTTCATTATTCTTCTGATGTATAATGAGGGGGGACCAAACTGTAGACACTGCTCCTAAAGTTTTTGGATTTTTGATAAACGTGTCTCATATTCGACATATTTACATTACTACAGTGATTAGAACAAAAAGTCTGTTCTAAGAAGGAATAAAAGATAACTTACAAGTTTTATCGACCCATTAGTAGAGCCATTCCTCATCTCATGGTTTCCTCTTTATACAGTAGATAATTGTTATAAGGATAATCTCGATATAAGATTATTTTTAGGGGAACAAATTTGATGGACACCATAATACAAACTTCACTTGAAGAATAATTTTCGATAAAGGGATAAGTACAGTATTCTGTCTACCATGAGTATTCTAATATCGAGTATCTATTGTACATCGTTGAAAGGATGGGGGTTAGTATGGACCGTCGTCCGGTGAAAATCTGAGGCGCTTCATTGTCATTTTTTTGTCATTGACGATAATGTCCTTTATCTCTTCCACCGCCATCCTGAATTTCCACATCGATTGCAGCATATCCGCCATATTTCTTCCAAATAGTTGCAGTTTCACTGGATGCTGCAAGATCCTTGTTCTAGTTATCCTTGTTACATAGCTACACGGAGTGCTTGCTTGCAGCATTCAGATGCTACGGCCTACAAAAGATATAGTTATGGACACTGCCTAACTATGTTACGCGAAAGCATTACCAATCATCATCATACCGTAAGTGAATAGATCTTTCCTACGACGGGGGAAGTCGACCAACAGCGGGAGAAGCATGTCTTTAAGGGCCTTAGGATTGTTTACCATTCCATCGCTCAGCTCCTTTGTCTCTTTTCCATTGCTATTATCCGTCCGGCCTTGAAACATCCAAGTTCATACCGGTCATATCGAAAAAGCATGTCGCATTTATCGCCCACCTTTTTGCGATCGCATGGGTACCCTCAGACGAAGTCCTTGCCGATGTCTCACCACTATGTCATTACCAATGCGATTATGTTATTTTGTTGCTTGTATTTCCTGTTTGCAGTAAGTTATCTTCTAACTTCGATTTCGGACGCGATGAAGGCTCGTGGAATAGACTGCCACACGTTATTTAGCAGGTCGTACTCGGTTTGATCTGTAATAGGAAAATAATTATCCCAACAGAGTCCAACCAAGTTCTTGAACGCTGATTGTACCCAGGCTTCTTCTGGATTATGAAGAGGGCGAAACTTGTCCATGTCTCATCGTTTCCTCTTTATTCCTCGCTGAAACGATGGTGGAAGTATGGACTATCTTTCTGTGAGTAACTGAGGCGCTTCGTTTCCATTGTTATCGTCATTAACGAAGTGTCCCTTATCTCTTCCATCGCCATTCTGAATTTCCATATCAATTGCAGGATGCCTGCCATGTCCCTTCCAAACAGTTGTACATTCATCGGCTGTTGGTATACTTTTGTCTTTATGATTCTAATGAGATATTCACACGGAGAGCTGGCCTGCATCACCCAGACATTTCGGCCTGCAAAAGAGGTATACAGAGTTATGAAAATTGCCCAATGACGATTAAGCGAAGATATTACCCATTGCAATTACTCCATACGTCACGAGGTTTACTGTAGCCGTATTGCTACTCGTGTGTATTTCATACGATAATCTCCGCACTTTAATAAATACAGGCGGACACTATGATAGTGTCCAATCGAACGTTTTCCACATAAATACTTGTATCGACGTTCACCATATTACCTTCGCTAAGTCAAGCTATAACCGATAAGTGTAAGTAATAATCAGAATATACTCGGGTGCTATTCCTCGATGCAGCGGTGCATATTATTACATTTGCTCTCCAGGGGGGGAAACTCAAGTATGAGTCAGTAGCATACCACTCAATGCTTCCGGTAGCTTCAACATTCCATCGTTCATCTCTTTCGTCCCGTTTCCGTCGCCATTGCACCGTCTGACCTTCGGGAATTGCTAGGGACACTCCAACGGGACTCTCCAGTCCCCCCAAAAAAAATGATCAGGTGTTCAGATATTTGTTACATTTTATTTCAAAACGGGATGGAGTGTGGTACTTACTTCGAAAAAGAGTGGAGTGTAGTACTAATGCTTAACTGAGTTAGTGTGGAGTGTCCCATAGTGGAGTCCTTATTGCCGTGTTCCAGAAGTTATTTCAGATACACTAGTGTTTTATCATTTAGTGACAAATACATTACGCAGTTTCAGAAAAGAAAAGCTGTAACGAATAGAAGGTCAAAACCATCATTGCAAAACTGTGGCTTCATTTTTATGAATATTATCGTTATATGTTACTTATATGTATGAAAATTTCAATGATAAGATAATATATATAAAAAACTACAAGTAATTACAGGTTATCAATTGTGATGACACTTTCACCTTCTTTGGTTATATCCTTCTCAATGTCGAGATATCTCCACACAGTTTTGCGGATATTGTTGCCATATCCCAACTCCTTGCATGCCTGTTTCACGTAATAATCGATTCGTGGCCACTTCACCTTGATGCTGCGTTTCATGTTCAAAGTCGCCCAATAGTTCCCGTCAATGTGGTGCAACACGATTGGAAACGGTTGCTGACGAGGTACTGGACCACAGAATGGGAGATATAACAGAGGAGGGTATATGAGATCTCCGCCAGGGCTAGCTTCTTCATTATCAGAGTACACGGCAATGGGAATGCGATACGTATCTGCTGCTAACTGAACACACTCTGGCGCTGTAAACCAGTATTGAGTATGTACGCATGGTGGATAATGGCCTTCTGCTGATGGAGAGAAATCTATGCCATAGCTAACAAGCTCCCTTAACTGCTCAACTTTGCCGATAGAAGGGAAATGGCTACTGTATATGTCGGCGTTTTCGATCAGACAGGCAAGCATATCGCGTTTGACTTGTACAAAGTTGTTTTGATCTTCTTTTAAGAGATGTGCCAGGGTGCGGAATCCATACCATCCATCAGCCTTCATGATGACAGTGCTCAAATAAGAATCACGGGGGATATGAGTATTTACTCGGAAGTCAGCCATGTCGTTCGGTGCATCTTTAGTTCTAAAACAGAACTTAATATACTGTAGCGATTCATAGCCTTCCATTACCTTTTGGATTTAATGTTCTCCAGATATTTGTCTTCAAGGTCTCTCTTTCCCGGCAAAACATACACACTAGTTTCAGAAAGTGCATCCTCGGCTTCGCCTTCAATGATTTCTGCCTTCTTCATTTGAGACTCTTTCCTGATTTTCTTTTCTTCAGACTCAAACTGAGATCCGATTCGCTTTCCACTGGTTGATTCAGGGCGGCCTTTTGTTTTAACGATGCTAGGAATTTCCCCTTCATCCACGGCTGTGCTCTTCAGGGTGTCCAGTTTCGAATTGATAGCTTGGATTATTTCAATCTTCTGATGATTGGTTTCGGATTCGTCTAGTACGTTTTGTATCCGTTCGAAAAGAGTTGTTGCGCTCTTCTGAACTTCTTCTGCAGGTGCCACCTTTGTTAATGGAAAATGATCTACAAGTTTTGGAGTACATAACATTAATCAAAATAACAACATAAATTTTACTTGCGTACCTTCCGAATACTCGAGATGCCAACGTTTGGGGATCATATCAATTCCAATAGTACCAGCACCAGAGAGTGGTAGCATATGTTGACAAGGAAGCGCAAAGCATATCTTAGCATCACAATCACAACTGCCGCTCTCCCTTTCAACATCATTGGTGGCATTCTTCCAGGCTTTTTTCAGCTCAGTCCTAACCATGTTGATCGCAAAAAAATGAGACTTTGCCAAAAAGTTTAGCCATGGCACTATATTCGTCGTCATCAAAGATTGGCTGCTTGTATTTCTCATTCTCATTCAGAAAGTCTTTTCGTTCGACTTCATACTATTTGAATGCTGTTAGCATAATTCCTGCGCATTAATCGCGTCGAAAAGCGACTTATTGTACGTCAGATCACATCATCAATAGAGTTTATTGTTCTCATGAGGCTGCCCGTAGTTTGCATAGTGTCCTTAATTCGCCAGTGTGCCCCTTCGACTCGTTGCGTAGAGCGTACACCAAGCGTAAGGTGGTTGCCAGCGTATGGTCCCGCCCATTTTTCTTCATATTCTAGCACGCTTCCAAAGATTTTAGTATATCAATTTAAATAGTCATATTAATATTATCTATCGAAGTATTCAAGGATTTTTGCTTCCATTTTGGCTGCTACAGCTTTTTCATTCGATGCTTCCTTTTTTTCTTCTCCGTCGTTGTTCTTCTGTTTCATGTCTTTTGTGTCCTTTTTGACAGGTGTTTTGTCTTTGCTACTTGCGTATGCCACGCCCGCACGTTTTGCCAAGTTGCGATATTCCGATTCTGCTTTGTTAAAAGCATACTCCTTGCGATTGTACACCATCGTTTTGATTTTTTTTTGCAGCTCGTCATACTCTTCGCTCTTCTTTCCAAGTCATCCCGCCATCTTTGACTGCAGGTGCTGTGAAATATGCCATCCACACAGAATATGTACTGATTCCGGAAATACTTTTTCAACAGCACCGACTAACGCTTTGTCATTGTCAGTGATGATGAGGCCAACACGATGTTGTGGCCATAAGAGAGAGTGCATCGTTTGAAGAATCCACTCGTATGTTTCGCGCATTTCGTTGACGACGAATACTGAACTGATTAGGAAGTTTGATAACCGACTGGTTCCTAAGTTGCCAACTCCAACAATGTTTACCAAAGGCATCTTATTGATATTGGTACTGTACGTTGCATCCATTACGACCACCTCATGGAATCTCCGGGCCTTATCAATCGCTGCTTCATGGCTAAAGAAGAACGCATGGAGCTGGTTGTTGTCGCTGATTTTATAGGCAATCTCATAATCACGCTTGTTCAGAAATTCGATAAGATCCACGAAGTTGCTTTTACGTTGATCTCGCAAGATTTGCATGAGATTGTACAAACCTTTTCTTGTAATAATTTCATTGGCAGCATTGCTTCTTAGCTCTTCATGAATCTTGGATGGTTTGTTCCTATTGCTGGTCATGGATGCACACGTTCGACCATCTCCGCGGTTGACTTGCGATGCTGGTGGTAGAAAACCGGATCCTCGTCAAGTTGGTGGTTGTGTTCATTTAAAGAGGCAACGTGTACAATCGCCCACTTTCTCGTTTCGGCTTTGAACGCTGCCCGCAGATACCAGTTGCAGTCTACTTTCTTTGTTGTTTTAATGCGTTGGCGGTTGTCAGAGGTGACCCCATGGGTATTTCGATATTTTCCGCCATGAACACATTGCAAGTAAATGTTGCGGTCATTGCTACGCTTTGTACCGACTGCAAAATTCAGCTCCTTGGCCTCAGCCTGGACCGTCTGGACCACATTCTTCTTGGAGTCGTATGTCGTGTTCAATAGATTGTGCATTGTGTTGGTGTGATAGTAGTGATAAAGAGTAAGCAATTGACAATTGGTAAGGAAAAAATTGTTTTTTATCGACCCGATTTATATGGTTCCTGCTACCACTAAATCATACAGTTATTTTGCTATTGAAGTACAAAGGGAGACGGGATTGAAGTAAGATATAGTAAGTTACAGATGCTGAGCATCCTCTGGACTTGGCAGTCTTTTTGGATAATTGCAAAATAAAGGATGGTTTTCCTTTTCAAAAGGTAGACGCGATTGAGTTCTGTACTTCTTTAAAATATCTGGCCAAACCCAAAACAAAAAAGAGCCGACGAGACCAAAATGGGAACACTCTTGTTGAAACGATTGGTCAAAGTGTCTGTATGACACTCGAAGACATGTGGCATAAAAGGTTTCTAAGGTATTGTCACGAAGATGCTCCGACCATGGGACACTCCACTATGGGACACTCCACTATGGGACACTCCACCACGGACACTCCACTAGGGGACACTCCACACTAACTCAATTAAGCATTAGTACTACACTCCACCCTTTTTTTGAAGTAGAGGGTAACGTCTTTTTGGGGGGACTGGAGTGTCCCGTTGGAGTGTCCGTAGCAATTTCCATTTTGAATATTGAAAGGGACGCTCCCACGAGGCACCCAATTCCCCCAAAAAGACGTTACCTTCTACTTCAAAAAAAGGGTGGATCGCGGTACTTAACTCTTCATTGTTTCGCACTGGAGTGTCCCTTAGGGTGTGCGCATAGCTACTCCCATGTGGATAGGGTGTGTGGAGGCGGATTGTTCGACATACCCTCTACCATGATTGCACTGATTCTGATGGAAGATATGCCTTCTACTCATGAAAGCAAACTTCCAATGACACAAAGGGAGATACTTGAGCTGCAAAAACTAGAGAGATCAGCACAATCTCCGGACATAAATCTAATCGAGGATCTTTGATAGCAAATGAAAATATCCACCCAGAAGAGCAAAGAGGAAGTCATATCCCAATGAAGTGACAGTCACTCTTTCAGAGGGTTGGGATACAGTTGATTTGGAGAACATCAATAAGTCAATAGTACTATGCCTAAGAGGCTCGTTCAGATGATCAGAGTCAAGGGGAGCACGCCCCTTTGCTACATTTTACCTGCATACTGCTTATGAGATCCAACTGTGGGTAAAAAAAAAAAAAAAAAAATTGGACGAAAAAGCTTTCAGAGTTTCCCGTTCATAGCTGTAGAGGGGATTGCCTTTCACCTAATCGAACGTATGAAGTGGCTTCAGGATCACCAAAATTCCAGGTTTCTACACTTAAGTAACCCCCAGGTTATGACAGTTCCTACGGAACGGTACAGGAATGACTCACGGACGGTTCGCTATAAATGTCAGTATACTGCTGTATGAAACAATGACATATATATATGTGTGTTGGCAAGGTAGGTCTTCCAGTAATAATAGTTGCTGTCTAAAGTATGTATCACAACATGACCTCAACCTCGCTCTCCCTTCGTGTTCCGCTTAGGCGTCGGTTTAGCATAAACTTTGGGTAACATGAACGGAACGTACCCGAGGGCTTTAAGTTGATAGATGAATAAATACGCCACTGCAGCTGTTTCTTTTCCTTCAATGGACTCGTGTGGAGCAGAAAATAAGTCGTCGTTTGATGTAATGAAGTATATCCGATTTTTCTTCCATACACTCATACAATATGTTCAAAGATCGACTCGTTTTTAACATACGATGTTGCTAACCGCTGCACACGTGGCGTCCATTTTGACGGACGTACGGCTGAGTACTCTGCAATAGACATTGAACAGGGAGAAGACAATATTAAGGTCCTTATTCATGAGTACCCTTCCAACAAACCATTTGCGGAATATACATGTACAAGAACTATAAGCACGGATAAGCTCATGGATGGATTACTTCTCGGTGATAACTTCTGTGCTCTTCCTTCCAAAACCTTTGTCTATGACACCGCTGCCGAAATATGCTGCCGCTCTCGTAAACGCAGCCAATTCCCCAGTCAACATGACACAGTCGAATACACCGTTTCGTATCTTTCTTGGGGAGAAGTAAGAAGAAGTCCGGCTGCATAACAAGAGCGCACTTGGCTAACTCCGTACCAGGTGCATATTTCCTCAACTAGTATCAAAGCAACCTCTGCTTTCAAAGAAGCTGTTCGAGTTGCTTTGAAGGAAGGGACCAACAAGAGAAAGTACGAAGCGTTGCAGAAGGTGTTTGGAAAGTTTGGCTACTACTACCCTTCAAGGATCTTACTTGGTATTGCAAGACTTACTGTAGATGGTATTAACGATTAATGTTGACTTCAGGTGGTCTCCTCGCTTGTGTACCAGAGAATATAAAAATACAAAGTGGCACTGGAACGGAAGAGCGGCATAACGAAATCTGTACTGGCAATGTTGTGGCGCAAAATATCACGAAAGCCGTGAAGAGTCACAGATATTGGAAAGTCATAGGTACCCCGCTGTACGCATGCGTTATAAATTGATAGATAGCTTTCTGTTAGGCGGTGATATCGGTCTGTTTTTCGTGAATGGGCTAGAAACATGGAAACAAACAACCAGGTCGGAGCCCGCAATGATCCAGTTCAGAGATATGAAGC
>JNDT01002257.1:0-127136 GCA_000697055.1 Saksenaea vasiformis B4078 | reverse complement strand
GAGACGCCTCAACAACGGGGCATGAAGGTAAGTTTCAGTTATGAGCTACTATATGACTATTGACTTACTTTACAGCTACCATCTGTGCTTCCATTATTTATTTATTCATTTAACTTGATCTGAATAAAATCTCTTCTACTTCATCACAATTCGATGCATTTTTCTGCTATATTTTGGCATAAGCTGATACATCTCGACATATCGAAGTACAATTCGACGCTTTCCATCATAATTCAGCACAACTGTTCTGGAATATTTTAACACAATTTGTTGTATATTTAGACACATTTACGCACAACCTGGAATCTTCCGTCACAATTTCGTGGTTTATTTTACCTGCACAATTAGGCAGATCGGGCAATTTTCTGCCTATTTATGCAGGTAAAAATGTGCCGGATTGTGATAGAAGGTATCAGATTGTGTTGGTCTTTTTCCCGTAGTGAATTGGTCCCCAGATGGACGCAAAATTTGTTCGAGCAGCATAAAAATTCATTCGCGGTTAGTAAATGGAAGATACTTTGGTGTCAATTCACTTACCCCCGAAGGGTATTCCCATATGATTATGGGAGCCGGCGCCGCAACTTCGACCGGTGGTCCCGGTGAAGATGGAAAATGGCCATACGGCCGAGTTCGGAAGCACTACAGAGGACGTGGACGATACAGCACCTGGCGAGGACCTGAAGGATGTAAGAGTGAGTGACAACTGTGCATACAAATGGTTATCATTTCACTTACCGATTGTGACAAGAAGGAACTCCCTCAGCCAAGGTGGTTCGAACAGAGATCTTGTAGGCTAAAATATAAACATGGAGAATGAATGATCCCGTATACATTTTGAAGAATTGACATCCTTACCGGGATGGCTTTTTGTAAATAACAGAGCCAAAGAGAAAAAAAAAAAGGAAATTCATGCGTCCCTTTAAATACGGATCATTTTGGGCGGAACCTGTCCTTATCGTGAGACATTTTTTACTGCTTCCGATGGGATCCTGGAAATTCATCACTGAAGTCCCTCAATGCAAGACTCTGGTTATCCAGGCGCGAATTATGCCTTGGATTAACGCAAAATGACTTACTTCTCAGCGCAAAGACGCATCACTTCCCAGTGTAAGATGTATCCAACTTGAACGTAATGTGATATTTATTTGACGCAGATGCTTAGTCAAAATCCATAAATACATCTGCCTCCAAGACGTTGTGTAGAAATATTGCATAGATAGTTGATTGCGAGGTTATTCCTGAATAAGCGGGGGGGAATTGCTTTTTTTTTTTTCATCCGATCTCAACCGTGAAGTGGCCGGCAGCAGTTCCATCAGAATAAAGCCAATTAATGCCCCCAAGCTGGGGCTTCATATGTCAACAGTTTATTGAAACCAAAAAATCGCTCTGTCATCTTAAGATCACAGGTTATTTCCCACGTCCTAGGGATCACTAAAAGTAAGAGATGAAATCTCGCTCGGCCGCTAGCGATGACGTTGCTTAAACTGCATAGACTCATGCTGGGCCAGAATTGGAAGTCAAGAGACGTAGAGACATTAGAGATAAACACCGCAATTTGCGACGAAAGCATTTGAATACAATGAAATTCAAGATGCGATCATTACGGATCTGTATATCGACAATAACTTTCATCCCACCTTGTGCGTATTCTATTTACTTATTGACAGCTATTTGTTTTTTCTTTTTTTTTTTTTTTTGCTAGCTTCCGTTCTTCGACCTCTTCCATAAACCACAAAATCGTTCAGATAGATATACTCAATTAGAACGACGCCTGATGCAGGTCGGCGTTCAGAAAACACGTTTATACATAGACATAAGCCACTTGGAAACTGCGCCTTCCATAGACGGTGCACGGAACGTTCTTCGAAGGTTAAAGGGAATTACTAGGGACACTCCAACGGGACACCCCGTTCCCCAAATTCTGAGCAGCTAGTAAAATAGAAGTTCGTTAGTTGCCATAATAAGGTGTAGCGTAGTACGGAAATAGCGACGCATCTCACAGTGGAGTGTCCTACAGTGGAGCACTCCGTAGCAGAGTCGGATACACTACGTGAAGCACTCTGTATAAAAATATTTGATAAAAGAATAAGTTGAGAAGTGTTTTAGGGAACAAAACATGGAAATGTTTCACGATGAGTTCATACCAGAATAATCCGTATTTAAAGAGATGCGTGAATCTTTTTTTATTCTTTGACTCTGTTCAACTTTAACGTCCCCGGTAAGAATGTCAATCCATTACACCTGCAAGATTAGTCATGTTTTCTGCCTCTTGTTTAGGCTGCATCACCTCTGTCCCGAGCCGTCTTGGTCGTATGTGTAACTTATGTTCACCACTTAAATAAGTAAACGTTATCATACTCAGCATCACTGATTTCTTTTTTGTGATAGATCGCCAGACATTAGATCCCTTCAAGTCCTCTGCAGACCGTCCCACAATCGCCTGCTCCTAGATGCCGACCATCCTCTCTCTACCCGCTCCCACCACTTCGGTGCGGGGTTGGGTCACCGTGTAATCACTGGATTACCCCTTCGGGGGGATAAGTAAAAGACCTCAAAGCATCTTTAATTTGCTAACCATGAGTTATTTTTTATGCTGCTCGAATAAATTTTGCGTCCCCTGGACATCTATTTTTCACAACGACACTTCCCTAAACCACCATCCCCTTTCTATTTTTGCACGTCTTTCGACTTGAGGACATCTTTTATGTTTTTGATGTAAGCTGCGGCTAGCTTCCTATTGTACCGTAGATACGGCCGTCATGACGCAGATTTATGAGAGGACGGTAGGCCAGACCCGCCTAATCGATCACGTAAGAACCAGGCAACCAAACTCCATTGCACATACCTACAGCACTCTAAATATACAAATACCTTTTGTAATGAGAAGCGACACTTGATGTTGCAAGGGCACCCTTCCTTTCCTTGCTTTAATGAAAATTCGACGGCGGTAAAGGGATCAATCTGTTTATGCGATTACCATTAAGACCGGCAGTAAAATCATACTGAAGAAAGGATAAGCTACTTACTTGGCAAAAACATACTGCGAACGAATACCCGGAAAGTGCAATGTAGTTACCGGTTACATTCGGCTGTTTTTATAATCGCGATTTCGCAGCATTCAACTGAATGACCGGACTGCATGACATTCGAATGAGCTAATGCCCTTTGCAATAAGCATTCGAAATGAGAGATCACTTCAATACACTCACCTTTTTTTCTGCTTCCTTGGTAGACAGTGCATTATCTTTGGGAGTGACATAACGCGCTGGGGTTGATTTCTCAAGAGGTCTTTAAAAAGGCCGTTTTTTTTTTCCTTTTCGTTTTCTTTTCTCTTTCGTTTATAACTTTCTTTTGGTAAGTCTTTCTTCTCTTCTTTATACTTCTTGTTGCACTCAGCGTCGGAGGCCAACATCATCATTATGCGTTCTTGTTGTCCTGGCCAGACATACAAGACGTTGCAAAGAGCTGGCCACTCTTTGCTGATGATGCCGACCAAAGAGTTTTTTTTATTTCTTACCTTTCTTCTTCTCTCTTTTTTTTCTTATTCTTTTTTAACTTTATCTTTTATCTCATTCTCCTTCTTTTTTATCATTATTATTACTGCTTTCGCCTTTTCGTTATTCTCTTGTCGCAACAAAACTTCTCGGTAAGTTATTTTTCAAACAAAACCTTTTTTCTTACATTACTTTAGTTTTCGTAACCACGCGTATCTCACGTTTTCGACGCGTTTCTATTTATTTCAACAAGGTATGCTTTAGGAATCGTTCGATCATTTATTCTTTCTTCATTACCTCCCATTTCAGATTTCGACATGCTCCTTCGAGAGTACGGCCTCCATTTACACGTCGGGCTCTGAAACTTCCACCTTTGGTCGAGGGCAGTACCATTCACTTGATCCTTCCCATTCATTCACATGTCAACTACAGATCGTCACGGACATTACACCATTCACCTCCGCGTCGGTGTTATGCA
Organism: Saksenaea vasiformis B4078; assembly: GCA_000697055.1. NCBI lineage: Eukaryota > Fungi > Mucoromycota > Mucoromycetes > Mucorales > Saksenaeaceae > Saksenaea > Saksenaea vasiformis. The sequence goes on along the minus strand of JNDT01002257.1, from coordinate 123,164 downwards.
AGAACACAAATGCCGATCAATCAGGTACGCTTTTAGTAGTGTTTTGTTTCACAAAGTGTAACCCAGCTATTATAGTTTCCCACTCCGGGGCAGGGATCATAAACGGACCTCATGTATGTTGGAGTTACGGCGCAGATCGACCTTCCTTTCGCTTCCGGGATGATCCCCCAGAGAGATTGGTGCCATAATTCCGCATAGTCTACTGAGTATTCCATGATCGGTCATCTTCTTCAAAGGTATGTTTATTACGTTTAATTTTTTTTTATTTACTAATTATTTTGAATAGACCTTGCGCTACATGCTACGGTATGGTGGATAGATAACAACCCGCCATACGTATCCATCCCCTTTTTTTTAGATACTCAGGGAAGTTAGACTATGCAAACCAAGACCGAGGCTTGACACCATATGCATCGCTGGTCCTTCGATTGGTCGCCGTCCAGTAACTAGTCCGCTAGTTGCCGTGCCAAACCTCAAAGTCGTCCCTAAGGATTTCGGTCCTTTTGGCTGATGGGTTTCTGAAGAAGGAGGAAACTTATTAGTAGGTAACTTCTGTTATCTGGCGCATCGTCTTAGGATTTGATGATTCCCGTCCCGGGATGACTCTACATGGTCTTAAGGCGGTCTTTTTTCTGGGATTTCGCGTGTCCATTGGATCATCGTGCTCCTTTGGGTTGGGTAACGGCTTCCCGGGTTTATTCCTGGATTGGAGCTTCAGCTGACTGGTTCTCACCTTTATGGAGTTGGCCAACACGCGCGGGCAGGTCATGTTCCCAAGGAGTTATCCTTAAACTACGTGGCAGCGCGCGTTCTTAGGGCAGTTGGTCTTCGGATTGATTGTTCTTTGGGTTAAGCATCTTGCTTGGCTGGTTATCCCTTTATTGGGCTAGCCTGCGCACGTCTCAAGACTTCGGTCTTGTGGGGATGGTAGGTTCCCAGAGATGATTCTTTAAAATACCTCCGTTTTAGCTGGCTTTGCCTTGAAAGTCGGTTAACGTATGTTCCTGTGGGTCCGGTCTCCAGGGTCAGACTGGTTCTAGGCGCTGAATCATCTGGATAGCTTTCACTCCGGTGTGTTGGCCGACATGCGCTTTAGAGCTTGACGTATGATTAGTTGGGTGTATGCTCTTCTGGTTGTGCGCTCCTGGTTCGAACTGGTTTGCATGACGCCAGAGATTCATTTCTAAAGTTCATGCACAACCGCTGGCTCTTGAGGTAAGAGTTGGCAAACCCCGGCACGGTCCTGATGGCATTTGCCTGTTGGGCTGGATGACGTCCATCTGGGTTCAGTTGGTGTACGGTTCTGGCTCTGTGGGGGGGCCATTCCGGAGGTGGATTGAATCTCGCCAACGATCAACCCATGGGTTCCCGATGCATCTGTCACGGCGATGGGATGATACCGCCGGATGAATGAATCGTTTGGCGAACGAGTTCAGCAAGACGAACAACAAGGCGCGCAACAAAACGAACAACAAGACGAACAAGAAGACGAACAATGAGGCGAACAAGCTTGGCGGGCAAGCGTGGCGGGCAGGCGTGGCGAACAGGCGAGCCAATCAGCGAGACAAACAACAAGGCGAGCAAAGAACAGTAACGGGAAACATGAGTGGCACACTACCTATATCGCTCGCAGCACGTACACCTTTTTCGGTAGCCTTTCTGTAAAATACTAGTATAGCTAGGAAATAAAGAGTTTTCTCACCGATCTTTTTGGTCTACGCTCGACCTCGCTACAGCATATGTGGCCTCGGCGACCCATTATATTACCTTAGCTCTGGTGAACACGTAAAAAAAAGAAAAAAGAAAAAAGAAAAAGGAACGGACGAACAAGGCGAGCAACCTCAGCCAGTCGGCGTTGATCAGATCTTGCGCCCACTGGTGAATACAAACAAACTAGCCGGTGCATGCTGCCCCACGCAACTTCCACAATATATCACGCCGGACTTTTGCATCGCTCCAAGACCTCTGCGCTTCATTTTTCCATACTCCCGTTGACAGGATGAAATATAGGGAATTGCTAGGGACACTCCAACTGGACACTGCAGCCCTCAAAATCATTCAAAAAAAAAGATGGAGTGTAGTATCTGACGCTTAATTCGGTTACAGTGGAGTGTCCCCTTGGAGTGTCCGTAGTAATTCCCAAGGTTAAATTATTTAACTTCCAGAAAAGTCGAGTCTAAAGCCTTCCTGGCTCTGGGTTTCTTCATACGTTGAAAAAAGAAGATCGACGATAGTCCTGGAAATTTGCAGATAGCAGGATTAATCCACGAATATCTACGGTTATCGGCTAATCATCACCGAATTCAAGGACTATTTGAAGAATAAGCTTTTATGCAGTTACTGCTACCATCTGGAATGGCCCCACAATAAGGTGGGCAACTCCACGAAGGCGTCTGGTGCGTCTGGTTCGTCTGGTTCGTCGGAATTTAAACGCGACGAAAAATCGTCGGGCCCTCTAATGGTAAAGACGAACCTGACGATCAGGACGAGCAAAGAGATCATACCTGTTACTCATCGTGGCCAGTCATTTTTGCGGCTTTTTCTTGCCTACATTTCTTTCAAATGATTGTTCATAGTTCTTATAAGAAATATTTTTATCTAAAGCTCAAACGGTGTTCGTTTGCGAGCTGAAGCTCGAGTAGTTCGAGGAGACCACCAGGCGCCTGCTTCGTCGGAATTTAGACGCGACGAAATATCATCGGACGCTCTAACAGTAAAGACGAATCCGACGATCAGACGAACAAGACGCCAGATCCGACGAGCCAGACGATCAGATGAGTAGTGTGTGCAAGTTTGTTATACCGTCGGTCACCAATCTTGTGCAGCTATCTTTCTCCCTATACTTTTTTTCAAATAAATATTTTGTATGTTCGTATAAGAAAACGTTTTGTTTAAAGCTTAAGGGCATCTTCTTTTTGCAGTTGCGGTTCGAGCGGTCCGAGGAATATATAGTTTCTCTTTCTAGGTGCTACATTTACCGTCTTCGCCGTGCTCGGATTACTACTGGCTCATGACTACCATTTTATTGGCCTAGCGTTTCCCAAACAACATTGTAGCCGCAGCACTCGAGATTTTTTGACAGATTGTCTCTTCATCAGAATGCTGGAAACATTACCTACCGAAGTTTTACTTACCATCGGTCAATATCTGTCACCCAATGATCGTTGTGCATGTATACATGTTTCCAAGCGGTGGAAATCGGCCATGGATCCTCTGCTCTACCGTGCCATCTACATAGATACCCGTTACCAATTTCGTTTGCTCTTCAGAACACTTGTCGGATCGGCCGAAAAATCGATACCACTTGGCCATTTCGTCCGTGAACTTCGCCTTGAAGATGAAGTAGGCTTTTCTCGCGACGAGTTTTTCACGCTTGCGCGACTTTGTCCGTTCTTGACTATATTGAATTTCAACCAGAAACTATGGAATTATCTTCCGGCAGTGGACGCGATGGGTATTTGGAAAGGACGTCTTCGACAGTTGACAGCACCAAAGGTTACTGCGCAATGGATTTGGCTCAAAAATCACCTGTCGCTTCATCCAGTAAACTTTTTCACCAGAATCGAACTACGCGAATTTGAGGATTGGTTTGCTCTGTTGACCCAGATACCAACACTTGAATCCATAGTCCTTACCTTTCAAAGAAGGGAGCATTTCAAAATCACGGTCGCAGAGATGGAAGGACTTCATGCGGCAGCACCGGTATTACAACAATTGACACTGAGAGGGGTGCAACTTGTCGGCAAGGCTCCTGGAACTATCACGCCATGCAGCCTTATGAAAAAGGTTGAACTAGACATGGGTTTTCCCATCACGCTTACGGATGGCCCCATTATTATGTCTGTTTGGCTCAAATATTTTGCTACAAAATACGTTGGTATCGAAGAAGCTGTCGTCGTCACTGGCTTTTTTGGAATTGAAGTGATAACAGAAGAGCTTAAGTTGTTGGCAAAATCATGGAAGGATCTCAAGCACATGTTGGTTACGGAATTCAGTATTGCTTTTAGCCTTCCAGAGGTCATATTAGACACGTTAAACGAAGCTGGTTCCGCAATTACGCATCTCTACACATTCCAATCTGAAGAGAATTTATTTCGCAAAGGAATCTCATACTTCCACAAGACGCTGACGTCTATTGATTTGACCTGGACGAGTATGTCATCCACAGAAGAGCTCGTAGCCCCGTTAAGCACATGTATGGCATTGGAAAATCTCCGGCTTGGCCACAAGCCGAGATTATTTTCTATACGCAGGGTTACCTTGGATCACATCTTGGATCACTGTAAATCCCTAAAGCACCTCGATATTACCGCAGAAAATGTACATTTTGGAGAAAGTGGTCCAACACAAAGATCCTATAAATTATTGGCATTGAGAATAAATGCTTCTGAAGTCGAGCAAGGGACCTTTCTCCATGTTTCCCGCAGCTGCCCCCGTCTTTATAAACTTGACTTGAAGACGTTTTGTAAGGAAACCGTCGGATTCATTATCATCGATATGCCCGAGACAAATCTTCAGAGACTCTCCTTGGAGCTTCCCAGTCAATTCCTGTGTAAGTTAACGCAAAGAGATAAATCAAAACGGATCAAGGAAAGGAGGGCAAAGCGTCCTGGAGTGGAAAATGATACAGAAGCCAGCGATTGGAGCAGATGGTACCGCGTGAAGCGTTCGGAACTACACCCAACTAGGACTGTGCGAGTAGACGAAACAGTAGCTAGAGGGATACAAGATGTATGGACAAGACATTACTGGCCATGGTGCGATGTACATATTGATATCAAATCTGTACATAATTATTCATTCATGCATGGGTACGATGACCCTCCTATATAGAAAGATGCCGGTATTACACTTAATAAAAAAATTGTCCAAGACTGTGGGGTAAATGCGATTTTTTTAAAGAAAAAAAGAAGAACGTGGATATCAATGAGATGCCATCCAAAAAAGGAACAGATTTTGTAGGTGCTAGTGCTCATATAATGCACTAGAGCTGGAAATAGACTTCCAAAAACTATTCTCGCATACGAAGGAACTGTAGACACGACAGTGACAAGAAGCCATGCCCAAAGAAAGATTCATCGTAATTTGATGTATTTCTTATATCAGAGCGAACCCGATAGACACATACGCAGCTGTAGTCTTTTTCTGCTACGCTACTTCCCGGGGTAAAATTCACCCAGTACCAACGCTAATGTTCTCCATGTTTTCATGCCCTTTCATTTACGCTCAATACAGCATAGATGACATGTGACACAGTTGGCTTGCGTAACCTGGAGACGATATGACATAAGAAAAAGTCGGTGCTCCTAAGGAAACAGAAATAAAAATAAATATGTTTCTTAGAGCTTTTAGACTTTAGGAGGAGAAAACAAAAAGAAAACAAAAGAGTGATAACGACACAGCCTTCAAAGCTTATCCGGTTACGATCTGTACCTTCGTCTTTGTTTAGACAGCCATCGAATGGATTATCCGGCTGTATGAATGTTTACTGATAACTTTGTTCTTTTGTTTGTTTCCAGAAGCCAGATGGCTTATTCCGTTACTTGATGCATGAAGGCGGTGCGTTTTCCGCTCCCACCACGATCAACTAAACTTTATTTGACTTGATAATGACCGTCGGATATGCGTGCATTTTTGTTACGGCTTCTTCGCTATTTACCCTTCCTGACGCTGCCGATTTATCATTCTATGGTTCAATATTTGACTCGTATTCCGCAAAATCTCTCAAAGAGTTACCTACAAATACATTTGGCTTGACGGAATACAGCGTTGCTGTGAGGTCCTCTGTCCAAGGAGAAGCTGTTCTCTTTACAAACTCCGATACTATAGCCACTTTGATCCGGTGGCGTACAGGGAAACTTTCCGGGTGACAGCCTCCACTTCGTTATAGACAAAAAAGAAAAACATCGTGTAATCTGTGCTAAATAAACCGGTGTTCTGGATTATTTTGGAAAAAGGCTATGTTATTCCAAGCCTACAAATCGGCAAGGTGATCCTTTCTTTTTTCTTTTTTGATCATGCCATCCCGACTGACGTTGGGTAGGATAAATTGTTCAACTGACATTTGAGTTCTAGTGGGCAATGTGGTAACCATACGTTGAGAATTAACAACCTTGGTCTTATTAAATGTCCAAAGTTAAACTAGGTTTCTGCTAGTGATACAAGAAAAAAAAAAGGTGAATAAAAATTGTAGAACCTCTGAATCTGTAAATTACGCCAGGAAATTGTACGAAGAAAAAAAAATCAAGGAATTGAAATTCAGGGCAGCTTAGAACAACTTAGCTAGGGGCGCTGAAGGAAGATACGTAGAATACCGGGAGAACGGAAGCGTTTACCGATAAACGTACAGAAGACGTAATCTAGAGTGTGCTGCAAGTCAACCTAGTTGATCGACAGGTGGCGGGCTCAACAATGAAAAATTCATTTAAAGAAAACCTTTAATCGGGTAAAGATCATGGGTTATATCACAAAGTTGAAATTCCTGCAACGATCGGATAACTTTTCATTAGTTATTGGTCAAAATAAGGAATTCTAGAACAAAAAAGACAAGCTATACCCTTTGTCCTAAGTACAGTAGAGCAGTATGGCTATCAGCTGATTCTCACAAACTTTTTTGTGCAACAACTTCTCAGTGGCCCGCGCGCGGAAACAAGCCGTACCCGTGCAAACGAGAGGATGATGATTCCTCTCTTTTTTTTTATAGTTTTTTATTGTATTTCTATTTATTACATATATATACTACTACTGCGCTTTGCCACTCTGTCGCTCCTCTCTCTCTTCTTTCTTTTCTTTTCTTTTCTTTCTTTCTTTCTTTCTTTTTTTTTTATTGTTACAAAGGAACATGAACAACATTATTCCAAACGATCAGTATGGTGCTGCCAGACCTTCTCGTCTAACGAATCCGACACCTTACCATGTACAACAGCTGCAAATGCAGTTTAAAGAGCCTTCGTTCGAACCACAATTGATGGATCATCCAAACATGTTCTATCAAGGCCATTCATCACAGGTCTCCAGCCCAGAAGTGAATAGCCGAGCACCTTTTTCTTCTCGATCTTCACCACTGTACCAAAAACAAGAATTTTATGATGATCAATCGATGGACAGCGGTTCTGTAACATTTCCTGTCAACATGAAACGCTCCTATGTCGAACAACAGCCACAACAACATCACCCAGAACTGCTTTATTGTCAACCACAATCACAGAGTGCACATCTACTTGACTTCAGGTACAAATCCTTCGCTGGTAGTGCTCCTGCCAATATTGGATATAGCCACATGCAGCCATCTTCTTTTGGCGAACACATCCCGAACGACGACGGTGTCGCTGCGCCAGGAATGTCTATGAAACATTCAGTACATTTTACAAAATCAGAAATGATCGAAAATTATGAAGATGACATTGCGGCGCAGGCAAAGTAAATGATGATTTTCTTTCTTTTTTTTCTTATTTAGCCTCCAACAAAAAAAAACTCTTTTATTGGTGTGGTTCCCGTGAACAAAATGGTTAAAACAAATAGTACAGTTTACAGGCTATCATGGAAAAACGGCGACGACGACGAGAATCACATAATGCTGGTAACAAAAGAACCAAAAAAAAAAATCCGGTTAACCTCCCTGATATACAAACAAAATAACTTTCTCTTCTGTCTTACACAGTGGAACGCCGTCGCCGGGATAACATCAACGAACGTATTCAGGAGCTCGGTACACTTTTACCCGAACCAGCAGATGATGGTGTCAATCGACTGAACAAAGGAACAATCCTACGGAAGAGTGTCGAACAGATCAAACAATTACAGACAGAACGAAGTCAGTGCCAACAGCGTGTAAAAGAATTGGAAAGAATGTTACAACGGATTACCCAAATGTGAAACTTTCTTTTAGTGATTGTTTATTATCATCAACTCAACCCCGTGAGGAACTGTTTGTGTTTCCCTTTTTTCTATTTCTTCCCATCTTTTCCGCTTTGTACCTACATTTTTCTTCTTCTTCTTTTTTCCTTCATGATATATAACCTTTTTTTTACCCTTCTTTTTAAAGTTTGTCAGTTAGTTAATCCATTAGTATAAAGAAAGAAAGAAGATTGAAAAAAAAAGAAAACAAGGTCATTGATTCTCGCAACAACCCATGCTGAAACTCTGGCTAGAGGGGTTGCACAAAGCATTCAGAATGATATCATTGCAAATAAAAAACACAACTCTTGACACAAAAATTTCTGGTTTTATGCGCTATATTAAAAAGGAGGTGTGTAAAGGAGGAGGGGTAGCTCTAAGGTTTCGGAATATCGAGTGATTATATAATGTACAACAACAACAACAGAATCCAAATTTACAATGTAACGGTGGTATTAAGCTTGATGGTGTTCAGCAAAAAATGACTTGCCAAGTTCATAGCTGCTGATCATGATGGCACACGAAGGTGCGACTTTGGCAATTCTTGGAGATAAGCCTTTTGTCATACGGTAAGTGGTTTTGTGTCAGTTGGTATAGCCATTCCTACCTTTAAAAAGCCCTCGCACACCATCCTGTCGGTAAATTTGTCTCAGAATGGCAGGTACACGACTTTCCTTGAAGGATGAATGATCTACCAAGGCAAATAAATAACCGAGAAGAACAGCAACAACTACAAAAATAACAATGGTTTTACCTCGCCCGTTATCTACTTGACGCCGTGTCTTGGCAACGTCAAAAGGGGTTGTCACGGCAGCAGCCAACTAACAGGGAGCAAAAAAAAAAGAAAGAAAAAAAGAAAGGGTCTGTCATCCATCTTACACTTAAAACTTTTTTTTCTTCTTACCATGCCAGAAAGAGCACCTGCCATAAACGTAATATGGAGGTCGTTCAGAGGTACCAGTCCATTGTATTGCTTAGCAATCGACTGGAACGCTCGTTTGCTCTCCTCATAACCCATCCAGTAAACAGCAGAGAAAGGTACATCGCGCCATAATGTGGGAAGTAAGCCACGCCATAATGAGCGAAGACCTTCTTTTTCCACCATGGATGTTACACCTCGCAATACATCTGTTAAATGTAATAATTCTTTGAGTACAAGGTCCTCTTCTAGAATTAGAAATAGTTACGTTTGAAATCATTCACACCCGTCGCCGCTTGTAACCGAGTGCGGAACAGTTCAATGGGTGAGATAATGGCCACCGCGATCGTCCGCGCAAATCCTCCCGCCACCAAGGGTGCATAATCCTTTTTGTCCGTAGTAACGTAGGGTCGGATACCGTCACGCAAATAATCATAGCCTACAAAATAAATGACATTCCCGGGAACTGACATCAAAAGAGCCGGTGACAGGCCTTTCCATAATGCCGTCGCTCCTTCGTACTTTGCAATTTTGTAGATACCGTCCTGCCAGAAAAACAGGGTTAATATCTCCATGATCTAGTAACGAAAATCAATTGTACCCAAGTTCCGTTGAATATTACTCGATTCTTCAAAGCAGCGTCTGCTGCGGAAAGACGTGCGTTCAAATCCAGAGCACATTCGTGAATGTTTGCAATTTGATGGGTTGGCCAAGTAGGAAGGCGTTTTGTTTTGTGTTTAACGGTATGTGTCCAAGTGCATGAACTAATTTCAGTGTTGCTGGCGGTCCTGCAACATGATACAGGATGGATCGATTGAACATGCTGTGTCTGGAGTCTCATTTTAATGACATCCATGGGAGTCACCAAAAGGGAGGTGAGAACGGCACCGGTACATGCTGACACAAGCTTTTCGGTTGAACTGGTAGTCGAACTGTTTTGTTGCGTAGACGAAGTGGACTGGCCTGCCATGTCTAAACAAAAAGCAAGGGAGCCGTGGGGAAAAAAAGAAAAAATAATAAAAAACGATGAGTAAATCTGATAAGAGGATTTCAAATCCAATGGGATAAAATGATTGGTTAATCAGAATTACCATTACAGTTTGTTTAAAACGTTTATAAAGCAATGTAGCTGTATTTCATCCGATATTCTCTGATACACCATAGCAACTTCGCATAGATAGCCAGTACAGCATTTTAGAAAGTGTTTCCATCTGTCTAGAGTGAACTTTTCTTCTTTGTGGAAGGAAGTGTTGCATCAAAGCAAACATCGTTGGCGCTGTTTGTCTGTCTGTGTGTGTGTGTGTGTGTGTGTGTGTACGCTTACTAATGTTTCTTCCTTCTCCTCGGCTTCGGGAAAACTGAATCTGATTAGGACGAGAAGATGTTAAAGTCGTATGAATGCCAGCTTTACTCATCTATTTTGTGTTAGCACTTCTTTCCCAGTAGATCTTACGAGATCTGCATCAATGGGGCAGATCCCTTCCTCCAAAATTTCAACTGACATCCAAGTCTATTAAATTTTCAGAAACGGGTTTGGCTGGAATGCATCAGAAAAAAAAATGAAAGCCTATATTTTTACTATCCAATCTAATCTTCATGCTAACGATCTTGTGTTGTGTCCTTATTCGCTGGATGTTCGTGTAAATAAACCGCGGCCTGACAACAGTTCCACGAGCGGTCGATGGCTGTACCACCAAGCGTCGCGTGGTTTACGGTTCTTCATATCAGTTTGTGGAAGTAAATCGCGGACAGGTTCAAACGACACATTGTGGCCCGCAACACCAACAACCACAACGGATTCCGGCACATTGGTAAGTTCGACAGGTGCTTGTCGGCCGTGTCGTTTCGCCTCGTTCAAAGCTTCCGATGTGTGTTTTTCAATGAACTGTATGCAGCGCATAGCCAGACGTGTCGCCCGGATACGGTCGAGAGGGGAAGGTGTGACGCCCTGTTGAATGTGACCCAGCACAGATGTACGAGAGTCGAACATGTTGTGACCTTCGTCTTTGAGGATGTTGCTAATCACATCGGTTGTGTAAGTGTTGCTGACGCCTTCCGTTCGCAGAACCAGTCGGCCTTCGGATTTGTCAGGATCGTCGTCTGCGTAGAGCGCCATCAGGTGGTCTACATCCGACTGCAGGCGTGACAAACTAATGCCTTCCTCGGGAATATAGATGGTATTGGCACCCACGGCCAGACCAGATTCTAACGCAAGGTAGCCCGTGCGGCCACCCTGGACTTCGACCACAAACACACGGCGACGGGAGGATTGTGCAGACTGGACGATCGCATCGCAAGAAGAAACAATCGCGTTGAGAGACGTGTCCGAACCAAGAGAGAAATCAGTGCCAGGAACGTTATTGGAAATGGTGGCGGGAACAAGGGTGATCGGGATACGCAGAGATGGGTACTTGGCGCGGGCCTCTTCGAGCTTGATCAGACTGCTAAAGGCTTCAAAACCACCCACAAGCATCAATGCCTGGATATGGTTCTTCTGGAGCTGGTAGGCAACCATGCCCATATCCACATCGACACCAGGCACCGCACGGTTGGTGCCGAGTTCAGAACCACCACGTGAAGTCCAACCATCCACATCCATCCACGACATCTCCTGAAGACTACCGCGAACGAGACCGGAGAAACCGTTATGGACACCCAAGGCGGTGTGACCACGACTCAAAGCGTAACGCACAGCTGTACGCGTGCCTGCATTCATACCGCCCGCAGGCGCACCAATGTGAAGAATAGCAATTCGCAAGCGTTCGTGCTCGGGCAAAGCAACCGAGTTGTCGTCCAGAATCGTCGTAGCGTTATAAGCATCAAATTCTTCTGCAAACTGAGGATCACGTAACTCCATGGCGCGTGCAAAGTTTCGCTCGCCAATCGCTTTGGCCACTTCATGGGTCAGCTGTACGGCCTTCATCAAAGGACCGCGTGTGACCTTGTTCTCACTCATACCAATCATAGGAGAAGGTGTATCAGGTGTCGATTCCAGCACAGCATCGACGGCCTCGATGGCCTGCATGGTCGCCAGGATACGGTCGGCCGCCGCGGGCGAACCACCACGCTGGGTATGACCAAGCGTTGTCACACGCGTGTCCAAGCCAAGTCGGTCCGTCAAAACGTCCTTGATATGGTCCGCCTTAATTGGGTTCAGATGCTTGTCGATAGCTCCTTCCGCAACAATGATCACCGTCTTTCGTTTACCCAAATCACGGTGGCGCTGTGCGACAGCGCACATGGCGGATTCCCAGTCGTCTTCCGGTGGGGGACGCTCGGGGATAAACACAAAGTCGGCACCGGTGGCAATACCGGCCTGGAGGGCGAGCCAACCACAGTGACGGCCCATGACCTCGATCACAAACGCACGCGAGTGAGACAAAGCTGTGGTACTGATCGAATCGACACTCTCGCAAATACGGTGCAATGAAGTAACAGCGCCAATGGTGATATCCGTGCTGGACATATCATTATCGATAGAGCCAACAAGACCCACAATGGTCAGGTGGCAGAAGGTCTTGGCCTCCTCGGTCGTAATCCGATTTGTCTTTTCCAACTCCTCAATCAAACCTCCCCATTCCGAACGGAACACATCAGCACCCGTCAAGGAACCATCACCACCACAAACGATCAATGCATCAATACCGTTCTTCACTAAGTTTTCTGCTGCCTTCAAACGACCTTCACGCGTCTTGAATGGCATACACCGAGCAGTACCAATGGTTGTACCACCCTAAAAGGATATCTCTTTCTTTAGAAAAAAGAACACACACATACACGAAAAGAAAAAAAAAAAGAAAGAAAGAAGAAACACGTACCACACTCAACCATCCACGGACACTTTTCCAGTCCATCTTGCGAATATATTCACCGCCATCCACCAACCCTTTTTTTTTTTAGGATTCAATGTCAGCCACGCGAAAGCAAAAGATCCTGTTGATTTTTTTTTTTACCTTGATAACCTTCATAAACAGCATAGACATCACATCCCTTGGTAATACCGTAACGAACCACAGCTCGGACACAGGCATTCATACCAGGAGCATCACCACCTGAAGTCAAGACACCAATTTTCTTTTTTCGACCACCAGAGACAACAGTCGGGACGGTTGCGGCACGGTTGGTGAAGGTAATAACGTTATCAAGTGGATCCAAAACATAAAGCTTTTCGGCGTGAACTTGATAGGGTAAGTTAGACTTTTCCAATTGGTGTCGGATTTGCTGGATAAAAAAGAAAACGGTTGTACAGAATCAGCAACAAACGCATTATGATTTTTTTATCACACACAAGAAAGGCTTACATTGATGTCCTGAGCAAACAACACAAGTACACGGTCATTTAAGCTCCAGTCCATATCTGAGGTTGGTTTGGGCGTACGTGGCGTCGTCTCGGAGGAAAGAACGACTTTTAAAGTGATATTGTTGGCAGGAATGTTTGCAGTAAGTTTCAGCCATCGTTCGTCTTGTTTTTTCTCGCGTATCTCGGTAAATCCGAAGCTTTGATAAAACGCCACTGTATTATCAAATTCGGTTTGTGTAGCTGTTTTAAGCTCAATATGAGAAAGTCCTTGTGACATGATTAACGGGTGAAAAAGAAAAGGAAAGCAGGAAACGTCGGAATACAAAGATATAAAAAATGGCGGGCTTTTTTCTCTTTTTTTCTTCTCAAAACAAGGGTTTATCAGAGCTGAAATCTTTCCCAGTAGGCAACGACTTATCTGTGACTTGGGTTTTTGATCAGATCACGATTAAACACGAAAAGAAGACCTTAAATGAACATCTTTCAAGTAGTCATCCAATTGCACACTTTATACAAAAGATCTAAAGCATCAATCGTTGTCCAAATACAGAGAAACTCCTATTTTGTTTGTTTATATGAATGGTGATAACCTTATCAACCTTCTTTTTTCCCTTAATTTTAAAGCACAGCAAATGAACCCCAACCAAAAAAAAAAAAAGAAAAAAAATCATCGTATGCTGAACTGATTCTCGATAACAAAAACCTATGAATCATGTTACCATGGTAATAGGTAATTTGGTAATGATTTAGGTAGATATATCCCACCTCTTCCTCCTACCGTTTGGACTTTGTTTCCTGTTTTCTTTTTCTTTCTTGCTAGTACCCTTAAACGTGGCTTTCCGCGGGTACTTGGCTGATATGATGTAATGGGATGCGTCTACCTGATTTTTAAATTTGCGAGATCGGGATGTCAATGGCAAAACAAAAGTGACCCTGAACAGAAATGATGCCTTCAAAACCGGAACGTAAAGATCCATGCCCATCAGATCTACTTTGTTGGAAAGCCTAAGACGGGGTTTCATAAGCACGACAAGCAAACCTAAATGATCTGGCATCTTGAATGGCTGGAGGCCTTATCACATAACCAGATCTTTAGCGATCGCTCTATAAACTCAGCTCTTACTCGACTTGTGTGATTCTTTCACGGGAACTGTTCCCTGAACTGCCACCATTTTACACTACCCGTGTCTCACCTGATCTTACTCCATCTCGATAATGGACAAAACGTCAAACAGGTATATCAGATACACGTTATCCTATCTGCAGCTTATATCACCTGTTTTTTTTTCTGTGCGTAGTTTCCTCTCTGACGAGAATCTCATGCAAGACCTAGTTGCATAAGTGCGCCTACACTGAATTCACAGAAATGCATGTAGTCATCTATCGTGGCATGGCAGGGTTGAAAACGTTTTTACTCTCGGGTTCAACAAAGGGGTGTTCGGGAGTTTTTGTTATACATGGTAATAAAAAAGAAGCAAGAAAGCAGTATACAGCGTTACTCCTTTCCCCTGAAAAAGTTTGGACCATGATCTTACTGTTGTAGATAGGCTGTTGGGGAAGTCAGACCGCAAGAACGTAGAAATAGAATACTCTATTTTCTTTTAAACAACACCCGCAGGTGTATATCGAAGGATATGATATTATCCGTGTGTTCATCCGTACGATGCGGTAGGTGGATACCATGGAAGTCCTCCCATAAGCCGACGGACTGCAAGAGCATCCAGGGACATTCTTTCACTTTGTGCAAAACCAAAATATGGTCGACGAGCCGAAGTGAGCAGCACTGGGCGCTTATCCTTATGCATTCAACGATCTGGTATTTTGCCTTTATTTGCCAAGAAAGGTAATAGTATGTACACCAACGATCATGTTTACTATGTAATCAACATCTGTGTCTGCGCGTTGGGGAAGGGGTTGGTCATGCGAAGGGTCATGTTGGGAAAGATGATGAAAAAAATGTTAAGTGCAATTAAGGAAGAAGAAGAAGAAGAAGAAGAAGAAGAGGAAGAGGAAAAAAAAACATCATCCCTCGGCACGTGGAGAGATGGTTGGGTATTTTAGCTGTTATTTGACGTAAAATCCTTGGCTTTCGAGAATAGCCATCTGCAACATCTGTTTCAGCTTTGATTTGCTCTGATATTTGTACAACACCAACTGATTAAAACATGTATGAGCGGATGGCAATCTAAGTTGGTTTTAAGACAATGAGCTTCTATCCCTCCTTGGATCGTCGTCATTCCTACCTGTTCGTGTCATCGCCACCATAAACAATCTGAAGAGACATGTTGGCTGCTCCTGTAGCGGGTATACGATCACTTCCAGTGACAAACATAAGCAACCGACGTTGCATGTCAGGGGCCATCTCCTTCATAATATTCCAAAAATCACTTTCTTGATATGTTAGACACTAGCGAAACTAACTGACTGTCCGTCCATATAGAACTTACACAATTGTTTGTTCGTCTTCCTCAAAACCATGATACTCTGTTTGACTCTTCAAATCGTCGATTTCAAGTGGACCATCACTGCCACGAACAAGTAACTCAATTTCTTCCGGTTGGAAAAGCTAAAGAAAAAAAAAAGGGTTGAGGATCATGTGTTTTTTTTTTATCCCATGTTCTTACCGAAAGGGCATTGCCGCCGCATACATGATAGAAGCCTCGTTTGAAGGCTCCAAATTGTCGTTCAACACTTGTATTGAGTACATAATCGACATACAAGTCCACAAACTGTTGTCTGTTCTCATTGGTCACCATGTGGGTGGCACCATCTTTGACAAGAGGGACGCAGCGACGTTGTCCAAAAGCATCGATTTCGGCTACAAATGGACGACAAAAGACACTTTCTACATCACCTTCAAATGTCAAGAGCTGGTGGAAGCCACGCATCAATGCCGGACGGAAAACGCCGAGATCCACCAAGCCAATGGGATAGTTTAGCAATTTTTTGTAGCACGCTGTCGGTAAATGGATATCCAAGATAGTGGAATTGTAGATCGCCAAACCCAAGACAACGCCCACGAGGAAAAATTGATCTTCATTTTCGAAACTTGAAGGATTAAACCAACAAAGGTTAGAATCCTCATCATAAGTAAACATGCCATATTGTGGATCAAAAAGGGATCGAACAAGTAAGAGAAACCACTCTTTTCGTAGACCACCCGCATCGACCCCTTCTTCGCCAATAAACTCAATCCGTAGCGACTTTTTAAGATCGAGTTCATTTTGAGCAAGCTAGTGGTAGTAGTAGTTAGTAAATAGTAGTTTCAAGGATGAATGAGATAAAAAGTTCTAGGCTCTTTGTCCCTCCCACCCAAAAAGAAAAAAAAACCAAAGCCCTTACTTGTCGGAGTGAGTCTTCGATCAGGTTTTCTCGGCGGACACGCAGCACCAGGTAGGGCATCGATACTTTTTGATGAAACAACATACTAAAAAATGCTTCACGCCACTTGGTTTCCATTTGTTGTTTTGCATCCGATTCCATAATTTGCATTTTAGATCCCATGCTGATCAAAAAGGGGTACTGACAAAAAGCAAACTTTCTGCAAATAGCATGAATAAAAAATAAAGAAAAAAGGTTTTTTCTTCATCGTGAAACATTTACCCCGAGCGTGCTTGCCATGATCCAAAATCTTTCATTAATTCAATATAATCAACCATCGTATTATAGAAATCCGAAATGGGCACCTTGTTTGCCCGCTGATTGGCGGCATCTAAAAAGAAAAAGGAAATGAGAAAGGTTTTTTGCATGAGTTTGTGCGTTTTTGCTTACACAGTAACGCCATCACTCGCGCTGCACTCGCCATTTTCCAATCCGATTCATAGGCTGCCGGCAGCCCAAGTTTGGAACGCTGCGCATGAGAAATACGATAGCTAAGAAAAGCCTGAACAAGATCGACTTTGCTGCTGAACTCATCCACTTCGTACCTAAACCTTCGTGTCAGCTCTTCCTCCCCCGCCGCCGCCTAAATATATTATCCTACTCACTTTGCAAACCAGTTTACCAAGCCCTGGTGGCATTCATTATTCAGATTGCTAAGCATCCCAAACACACGTTTTAACAAATTGTGATGGTATTTCGTTTCGGCAGGAAAATTATGTTGTGCTAAAAGTGGATTCTATCCAGGCAAAAAAAAAAAAAAAAAAAAGGTGTGAATCATATATAAAGAAGAAGAAAAAGAAAAGTTTTCGTGCTTACTTCAAGGATAATAAGTAGAAAGCGTATATCTCTCATTCGTCGTAGTGGTGTCGTTGGCCGTTTGAGGAGCCGATCAATCGCCGTCATCATGGACCGTATAACATTGACCGGCTATTAAAGAGAATAAGATATATATGTATAAAAAAAAAGAAGGACGGAGGAGGCTTACAAGACTTAGCAAGATCCTGTAGGTATCATGGATTTCATTCAGTGCTAGCCCACTATCGTCTAAAGACGTTTCTCGTCCCTGTCTTGGTCAACTTTGTTTCATCGAATGCTAGGAGGAATAAACGGTTGCAACTTTCTTACATTGGAAAAACTCTGGTTCAGGCACGCCCAGTTACCAAACGCAGTTTCGACTAATTTTTCAACAGGTTCATAGACTTTTTCACGATCCTTATCCGTTCTCGTTTTGCGACATTCCGATACAAGTCGTTTCAGTTGTTTCAATGAGAGTGGCTGATTGCTTGTATGTTGTCGGGTATGTGGTTTCAAGTCATTGATTGTATCACACACCGGGCATCGGAAACGAGAAACGCTCTGAGGGTACCGCAGCCCACTACGAACAGCTCAATCGATGGCTCTCTCTCTTTTTCTCTCTTTCTCTCTTTTGTTTTTGTAATTTCATTTTTCTTTACCTATCACAACACATACATTTGCCATACGTCTGTGACAGAGGAAAGAGGTAAAAAAAAAATGTTAGGCATGGTATTTGCCATGGCGACGGCATTTACCATTTCTGTCTGTTCTTCCGTCTCTGCAAGGGACGCAGGCTCGACGGATGAAGACCGGCTAAGCCGAGGGTCCTCCATGTACAACGATCGAGACGATTCCATAACTGAACTGCGCACTACTCGTTTTAATGGTTCTAAAGACGAGGTAAATGTACTTGAATCCGCCATCGACAACTACAGCATAAGATGGAAAAAGAAAAAAAGAAAGAAAGAGAGGGAAAAAAAAAGGAAACCAAAAGAAAGAAAGAAAGAAAAAATTTGAGCACAGCCGCCATGCCCCGGGGTGGGTGAAAGGGGGGGGAAGATTTACCCTGTGTGGTTTTTGTCCAAAAAGAAAAAGAAAACCTCTTCCCAAAAAAGCAAAAGACATACATTCACCCACTCAATGACTATGCGATTGGGTCGGTGGTCGTACCGTTGCCTCCGTTCATACACCGAGTTGCTGACATTTTCGGCTTTGCAAAATAGATCGCTCCGTAGAAAGTAAGTTGGCCTGTGTCACGCAAATCCATTCTCTCTCTCTCTCTCTCTCTCTCTCTTCGTGCCAATTCATGTGAAAAAAGGAGCAAGCCTCTATGAGTTATTATATATCTTTGTTCTATGAAATGGTTTAAAGTAGGCGGTGTGTGTTCCATCTGAACATGAACTATCCTTCACGCTATCGCTCTGATTGTGCACGGGTGGCTTCACTTATGGCGATTTCTATGTTTTTTTGTCTGTTACACAGCATAGTGCGAGCGCGTTCTTTCGTTGGCATGGCAACATGAACGACGGTTTTTTAGCACCTGACTTCTATCCGCTTTGCATTGACACGAACAGTTTTTAAGTCAGCCAATGGGAATACTACGCAGTTCGCCATAACATGGAGCTATTAACTCCGCCAAGAAAGATAAGGAGGAGATGGATCCAAAAAAAAAAAACCTACAAGCAGTTACTACATCCAAAAAGAGAGCGTTAAACAAAAAGAAAAAAGTAGAAGAAGCACTGGTCAGATTGGTATGCTATCTTCGCTTTTTCATCTTCTCAAGTGTCCCATTCCATGGATTCCTACTCGAATGATAATTAAATAGTAGGCGAGGATTGAAGGATAAAAAAATGAGCAGTTCATCATCACAAAACCTAGTCTAGAATTGGCAGTACATAGTAATTCCTCATTGTGGTAAAAAGTTTGCTCAAATGCGCCCAATGCGCACACGTCATATGCAAGGTTTACTGGAAAGTGATTCACGTAAGCAAGTGCCATTGGAGCATAACAATTTCTCTGTGATGCCAATCATGCCAATGCATCCCAATTTTTTTTTCTGAAGTCAAGGGAAACACATTTCTGTTGACACATAGAAAGGCTATTCTATGTTTCGATCTTGACCACTTTGAAATGCGACCAAAAGGGACAGTGCTCGTGTACAGACAACCGAAACTTCTGTGAACGTTCCCAAAAAGAAGAAAAAGAAAACGTACAACAGAAGAAGAGGATTGTTAAGCTAATGAGTTTAAAAAAGTTATGAGGATTGAACAGGACTGCTCTAGGTTTTTTTTTAAATCCATCAAAAACGCATGTTAACAATGGAGGAGAGGAGAGCGCGGAATACAGCCGAAAGGGAGAGGGGGAGAGAAGAGGGGACCAGGTCAGCAAATACGCACATCTTATCTATTGATAGAGATTATCGGATCCTTGTCCCAGATCGTCGGCTATCCTAAACCGCCAAGATGGTTAACTGACAGAGTTTTGCGGCACCCTTAAGGTTAGCTATCTGAAGATATCAGCCACACACAGAAAATATACAGAAAAAACAAAGCAAGGCTTTTTTTTGTATGCGATGATGATGATGATTCTATTGTTTATGCTTTCTAGCATAGGGAGGAACGTAGAAAGAAATGGGCTAATTTATTTTACAACTGTTTTGTATATTTATATATATATAGATAGATAAAAGAGGAACCGGCCCTCCTTGTTAAGCGGATTAGGATTCTTCTGAAAATACAATGGTTTCTGAATCGGAATCACCGTCGTGATAAAGTGTCACTAAAGGTCGATCAGCAAACACTGTAGAAAAAAACTTAAGATAGAATACTTTACCTGAATTAAATTTCGAGAATGGATCATCGTAAGCCGCATGAATGGCTATGTCGGATTCAAGGTCAAGACTATCCATTTTATGATGATGATGATGATGATGTTGATGATGTATATATACAGGTGGCGAAGATCCAGGTATAATGGGAGGGGTCATGTGTCGTAACAATGCGAAATTGATGGATCGGAAAAAAGCGTGTACTTTGACATCACTTGCACCTGCGCAAGATCCGAGCCGTGTTTCCTCTTGTTTGTCTAACAGGCGGCGGATGAGATGTCGGCATTGAGCAGATATAGGTGAATAGCGTTTACGGGATGGAAAGATAAGCTTGCTCTTGGTAATATTATCAAATGTCGCTTTCCGGGTGTCGCCACGGAAAGGCGTAAAGCCATACTAAAACATAGAGTGTTACCAAGCCATCATCGCTCCCTCCGTTCGTTCATTTGTTAGGTAGTTTACCAGCATTTCGTAGATAAGAATGCCCAGTGTCCACCAATCGACGGCACTGGTATGACCACGTCCACGAATGACTTCAGGCGCAATGTATTCTTCTGTTCCCACAAAACTGTTTGTCCGTAAATGAGCAATACATGTCTTGGTATCGATAGAAGGGGGCTACATCATTTAAGATGAGTCTAGGGTAAGCACAGCTTTCTTTCTTTCTTTAGACGTACAATATGAGGTGAACCTGATTTGACGACGGACGGTGGACATGGAGGAAAAGATTGTTTGCTAAGATCAAAATCTGTCAACATCAAATGGCCACTTTGATGCAGCAGAATATCTAGGAGGAGGAGGAGAAGGATGATTGATGCGTCAGTGCATAGCCATGAACGAATAAACAATAGGCAATAGCATTACTTTCTGGCTTTAAATCACGGTAAATGAAGCCTTGCAGATGGAGGTATTCAAGGGCCGCAATGACCTCCGCTGCATAAAATTTAGCACCTTCTTCGTCTAAACATTTGCCAGGTTGCGATTGCAGTGCTAAAAATATATAGTTTATACAGGTAAGCAAATTGAAAGACTTCCATTTTATTATAATTGTTATTGTTATTGTTATTACCTCGAAAAAATTCGCCACCTAAACAATATTCCATGACAAAGTATAGATAATCTTGACTTTGGAACGAATGATGGAGAGTGACAATAAATGGGTGATTGGCGCTGGCAAGAATTTCCTGTTCGGCAAGAACGCGCTTGACTTTATTCCGACGGATCATTTCCTTCTTGGACAGGACTTTTTTTTTTATAAAAACAAAAACGGGATTAGACCCTTTTTTCCCTTGTCCACTCAACCCTTCCCTATTGTGTGTGCACACACCAGCACACACCAGCACACACACCAACACATCAAACACACGTCTCCCTCCCTCCCTCTCTCTCTCCCTACTCTCTCTCTCTCTCTCTCTCTCTCTCTCTCTCTCTCTCGTTAATGTCATTTTAAACGTGGCATGTACCTTTCATGGCCAGTGATTTGTCTGTGCCTTTTTGTTTGACAAGGTACACTTTGCCGACATCGCCTTTGCCTAATAGACGTATTTTGGTGAAGCTCGATGGGCCCACTTGCACTTCTTTGACTTTAATGCTATTGGCGGCGTAAGATCGACGATAGGATTGAAGATGTTGAAATCGGTTAAAACATTCAGTGGGTAAAGGCGGCTTTTTTTCTTCTTCCTCCACGCCTTTTGCGTTTGGAGTGGAGGCAATACGACGTACTGATTTTCTCGTCTTGTCATTGTTATTGCTGAACCAACTGTTGCTTTTGAGCTCCTTTTGATGCTGTAGGTCGCCGAAATCACTCGGTATCCTAAAATTCATCGTCGGAGGCCTCATTGTCGGAGGCCGAAAGAAAAACGATCTCCATCGTGAGTGGCAAGGGCCATAAGATGGCGCCGGTGCAGAAACCGGAACATTCATGATATACAAAAATAAAAATAAAAATAAAAAATATAAAGACAAAAGAAAACCAAGGGCTAAAGCGTTCTTTTTGCCTTTTATCTACTACCTTTTTATTATTTAACTCCCTATCGATCCGCTCAAGTGTAAATCCCTTTTTGCTATACCACACGCAGAGGCCCAGTAGATAAGGAGTGTAATAAGGGGCAAACTTTAATTAGACATCTGTGGTATCTATCACAATTGCAATGTCCCTTCCCCCTCCTCTTCATATTCGACTTGAACGTGTGCGCCACCCTTCCTCTTTCGCTTCGTGGTGTTGTTGCCTATTGCACCGCTCTTCTTTCGTTTCTTCGTCTATATATCCGCAAAACATTTGTCAGCTCTCTCTCTCTTTCTTTCTTTCTCTCTCCTTCTCCAGCCCTTTCTTCTTACCATTCTTTCTTCTTCTTCGCTTTCGCTTCCTACTTGTTCCAGATCCTCAAGCAACTGATCTGCATCCTCCTCTTCTTGTTCTTGTTCCCATTCAAATCCGTCTTCCATGTCTTCCACATCCGATTCGTCAAAGTCCGACACAAACTCGTGCTCGTCCTAGACAAAAAGTATACATGAGTATGCTAAGGTTATATATGGACATATAGCTATCTACATATAGAAAAAAAATCCCCCCGTGTACCTCATCTTCTTCTTCCATTTCTTGGGCTTCAAGATCAGCTTCGTCTTCCTCTTCACTCTCCTCATCTTCCGCACCCTCCAGATCTTGATCCAGAATCTTTTGCCATATTTCTTGATTCACGTTCAATGGTGCGTCACCATAAGCTTTGCTCTTTAATCGATCAATCAATTCCTTTTCAATTGATTTCTCCAATCGTGCCGCCGCCTCAGCCTTGCGTTCACGAGCCGCTTCACGTCGTTCCAATTTCTTCTTGATACCAACCAACTGTGGTCTGTCACTGTATAAGAAAAACATGTCAGCAACCTAAACCTCCTCTTTTCCTAAAAGAGAGACACAGAGAGAAAACTTACGCTTCTTTGAGTTTCAGCTTACGCATTCGGATAAGGTACTGTGTGATTTTTGTTAAACGTTGCTTGCATTTGTGTTGCAAGAAATTTGGCCAGTAAATCAATTCCTTGTCAATCTATTAACACAAGACCGGTTAGGAAGAGACCAATAGACGGGAAAAGGCCAAGACCATTTCTTATTTTTTTTTTTTTTTACCTGTGCTAGAGCTTGTGCATAGTTTTTGGATAACTTGACACGCTCCCACATTTTCGCCGGCGAATGGGCACGTTCCGGGGTTTTCATGTACAAATAAATGATACCTTTCTGTTCTCGAATGGTAGCATAGCGACTGTTGGCCAAGGGACATGATTGACGATTACACAGACCGGTGACATTGTACTGGTTTCTGCAAAAGTTCTGCTGGACAGTTCTAATAATTAATCAAAGGTTAAATCAAAGGTACGATCGAAGGATTGATTTGTGTGTTCCTTACTTGACTTTATAGGAACAAAACTGTTGATTAATGACTTGCCAAATCACTTCGTCGGACTGCATGGTGTATAGGATTCGTTACTTTTTTAGAGGAGTGAAATGCGATCTATAAAACTAATGCAACGAGGGCGGGAAAAAAGGGGGAGGGGGACAGTGACCAAAAAGAAATAGAAAAAGAATAACAACTTGGTAAAGGTCCCTCGATAAAACCGATCCGTTTCCTCAGCAGTAAAAAAAAAAAAAAAAAAAAAAAAAAATTGGCTGGATTTGAGAAAAGTGTGACTTACTTTCATTCAAGCCACGCCTCTTTCCCTCCGCCTTTGCCAAAAACGGGGGGGTTCTGGGGGAAAATGACAGTTCGGGGCCTTCTGCCGAAGCAACCGTTAAAAAAACGCAGGGAGTAAGGTAACATTTGATCTACAGAATCAAAATAATTTATTATTGTGGTACTTAAGTACGTACTTCCTGCATAAAAAAGAAAGTCGTGCTTTTTCTTTGTTCGTGCAACGAGGCAAATAAACGTCGAATGATGCTGCTGCTGCAGCAGGAGATCCTCGTTTTCCTCAATCACACCTATCCAATTTCTTTTTTTTCTTTTCTTTCTCACTTCAATCAAATAATATATACAGCACATTGCAAAAGTTAATAACAATAATCCGTTTTATTTTATTTTATTTTAATAATTTACGCTAGGTATCATGCATCTTTTTTTTTCTTTCTTTTTTTGGTTCTTTTGTTGACATGGTAAGATGTTTGAAATGGAAGAAAGACGTTAATAATTAAAAACAAGTGTGAAAGAGGCGAGAAAGAAAAAGAAAGAAGGAGAAGAAGGGGGAACGCAAGAAAAAAAAAGTTATTACAATTAGGGGGTTGAACAGAGGAAAAGAAAAGGGGTAGGGGAGTAAGAACCTTGAGAGATAGAGAGATAGAGAGATAGATTATCTTACACGAGTAGTAGTAGTAGTAGTAGTAGTAGTAGGAATAGTAGTAGTAGTATGTGTATGTGTAGCAGTATTTGTTGTTGTTGTAGTAGTAGTGGTGGCAACGGCGGGTGGTAGTGCAATTTCAACATGGTTGTCAGAGGCATGTGTGGGTGTATCAAAGGCGACGGCTAGATCATCCAAAGTAAGTTTGATGCACTCTTTCAGGTTCCAACGTCGTAAATGTGGGTTTCGAGGTAGATAGAGGTGTTGATCAAGTGGGCGTATCAAGGATGGATGATCATAGGATTCTTCTGCTGACCGGGAATCATCTTCGTACAACGCCAATTCCATGGCGGATTCTTCTTCTTCTTCTGTCAATGGTTCATCAGCCATGGTATCATCATCCGCCTTGGCTTTGACAAGGTAGGTTTGTTCTTGGTCAATGCAGAGTGTACTTGCAGGGCTCGTGCGCGTACTACTGTTCTTACCCATTTCAGTTGTCTGGGGCACGGCCGTGCTCGGATGTTGTGTTGCATAACGTCCATGTGCCCACCAAGCCTTGAGGTAGGAAAACTTCCAAATGTCGTCCACCCAACTCCATAAACCCTTGTGGGAATTGACGTCTGCCAAGGGCGAACAGCCGAAACGCCCGACATAAGGATGCTTGGCGCGACAGCCAAAGAGCTGGGTGAGTTTGTACTTTGTCCAAATGGTGAACACCACCAGCGGAAGAAGAGCCGTGGCGGCGGCGAGCACACCTTTCAGGTAAAGCAGACCCACCATCGTCAGCTGGAAAATAATGAGGCCGTCGGAGGTATAACGAGCCATGCGGCGATAATGGCGTGAGCCGCCCGATTCATAGCGACGAATGTAGCAGTAGGCAAACTGGTGGCGGAAGGTGTTGAGAGCCACTGTATAGTAAAGAAGCGCAAAGACCAGGACGAGTGGCTGGATCACTGCGTACGTCAGGGTGATCACGAGCACCAGGATATGGTTAGGATAATAGTAATAGAAGGGAAACGACCAGGGGGCGGTGTAGCGTGCCAGCATCCGTGGTGTACGTGCTACCCAAGGAAAAGTGACGCAAAGATGGCCAAAGAGCTGGGAGCCCAACTGCAGCAGTTCCATGGCATGTGTGGACGAGTTGAACAGGATATAATTGAGGAAAAAGTTGGCACCTTGGGGGAGTGAGTTGGCCAGCAGCTGCAGCAATTTCGCCGGCTCGTAAAAAACATCAAGCATGGTGGATAAGAAAGCCGTCCCCAGCAGAAAGACAATAAGGACATTGAAAATGGCGAAATGATAATAACGGCCGAGCACACAGTCTTCCAGTTCGGAATAAGAGATGAAATCCTGTTGTTTCGATATCTCCAGAAGAATCCATGGGAGAAAACTCATAAACAGCGTCACCAACAAGGTTGGCAGGATATTTTGAATAAAAGACCGAACCATCAACGACGTATCCAAAAATTGCCGAAGAAACGTGACCCGTTGTGAAAGTGACTCGATGGAGGTCAAGCCCAAAATAAAAGAGATTGGAAATAACCAGAAGATAGTAAGCGACCTGTTTTTTTCGGGGGAGTGGAGAGACGAGGGGTTAGTCAATCAATCGAATGATGTTCTTGAATTTATTATGATCGATTTACCATACGGCGATAAACACCACCCATTGGCGAAGTCTGCCGAGGAGTTTGTCGCGTCGACCTCGTCGGAGTAAACTCTTCCATAGCAAATCCCGAGGTTCGGGCGCCATCCGGGTATCAAAGACACCTGGTTTCCATGATGTGATGATCTGAGCACAGATTTGAGCCGAATGGGGCGACCTTTTGACAAAGGAAGGAAATATGAGACAACACAAGAAGAAAAAAGAAAAGTACACAGACACACACACACACACACACACACACACACACACACACACACACACACACTTACGAGAAGGTTACAAAGGCTGTGCCTGTGGGCATGTAGTATTCGGGAGATACATCGACATCTTTTAAACGTTCTATTTCATGATCCAAAGAGCGAATGGTTTGGATCATGGCTTGAATTTCGTCAAGATGCTGGCGGGTAATATTAAGGTTTGTGGGTAGCTGCAGCCAACGCATCGGCTCGTGTCTCCTCGCAGGGACGGCAAAGCGTGCAAGGGTGATGAGGCGATATTCGAGTTGATCCATTACTTTCTGTCGTTTTCCAAAAGCCTTGTCCAATGCACGACTCGCGGTATGGCTTACAAGGGTGACGGATTCCACAGAACCGATTTGCGCCATAAGAAAATGATGTTTTAGCGAGGCAGCGTTGCGTAGATGGTGTGGTACATTCATGATGAGCACGGATCGTTCATGAATGGAGTCGGAGGGACCTGTTGCTTGCAAGAGATGCAGATGATGCCAATGATTAACAAAGAGTAACCACAGCCATCCTAATGAGGTGGTAAAGGTGAAAAAGACATGAATCCAGAGAATGGAGTTGTTGTTTGGTACGTTAGCGATGGAGAGGTAGTGAAGCGTCGAGTTGCTTCGGAACTGATCGACAGAGATGTTAAAGTTGCTGTCGTAGAGTGGATTGTTACTGTCGGCCACAGCCCATTGTGTCTTTGACACAGAGCCTGCACCTGTCCAATGAATGGCAAGTAGGGTGGGACAGACGACAATAGATTGTAATGCAAGAAACTGCACGGCCATACGCAGGAATCGGAGATACATGGTTGCATCGAGTCCGACCTTGGCGACAAAGTAAGCTTCATCCAACCAAAAGGTAGAGGTTAACCAAGAAAAAGGTCGTTTTGAAAGCTTAGCAGCGGCATTACTATAGAATAGTAAATTACAATGTTCGTTGTTTAGGATGAATTACCATAGCAATCGCGTGCGTGGAGCAAACAGACATTGCATGGAGGGGATTCTACGAAATATTTCGAATTCGATAAGACAGACGGCAGAAATGGCACAAGTAATGCCAAATGTAGTGGATAGTCCAAGCAAAGTGGGAACATAGTAAGCAGTCTCTATCGTAGCCATGGCATCGAGGGGTTCTCCTTTTCTGGAGGGGTTTAGGAAGAAGTAGAAGAAGAAGAAAAAAAGAAAGAAAGAGAGGGATGAAAGATGATGAAAAGGAGTGTCCTTTTTTTTTTTAGGTGACTAGTGACAAAGAGAGGGAAGAAAAAAAAGTGGGTTAAGGAGGAAGGAAGAGAAAGGGAGGGAAACAAAAAGCTAAGACCTGGTATTTTTCCTAAGGGGTGAAACTTTGTTGTATTCAGTTTTATGTTTGTTTCTGTTTGACATATCTTTCTCTCTCTCTCTCTCTCTTTCTTTTCCTATCTCACTCTGTCTCACTCACTCACGCACACATGGTAACTCTTAATTTTCCTTCTTATTTATCTTTATTTTTTACAAGTGGAATGCGAATATCAGTTTTGATCAAAATAAGACCAGAAGAAGAAACAAGGTATAAGGAAAAAAAAAGAAAAAAAAAGAAAAAGATGCTAGAAAGTATTGTACACGTAAAAAGAGAGACAAACACATAGAGAGAGAAAGAGGGCAAATTTGAACAGTGTGAGAGAATTAAGGGAAGAGAGGGAGGGAATTCTTTTTGTTTAAATAGGGATATTTTTTATCAGGATGAGGATGGTCTTGAGGTATTGTTGGAAAATCGTTTTCGTTTTTCTTTTTCAGCGACGACACCGGGAGGTTCAGGTGTCATTAAAACCAGATTGGCACGTTCGTTCGTTGTTTCTACAACTGAAACATGATGTACATGATGCATCCCAGCTTGTGTTATGTTGCACACATCGATGGATTGAACCCAAGGATCATTCAATAACTTGTTAAGCGTGTAACGTCTTGCAGGATCAATTTCGAGGATGCCCGCCATGAGAGATCTGGCTTCACGTGGTAATAACTTGAGTAATCTGAATTGTTGTTGATTGTGATTGGTTGCAAATGCGCGAAATGAAGGGTCGTTGTTGCGTGGTAAACGCCACGGAAACCGAAGAATGGTCATGCAAATGAAAATAATGCCACATGACCAAACATCTGATAGACGAGGGTCGTACGTCGATTGAGTATATTGTTCTGGCGCAATATAAGGATCTGATCCATAAATGCCTAAAAGAAAGAAAAAGAGGGTGAGAGGGTTATGATGATGATGATGATGATGATGATGATGATTGCTAAGAAAGTTAATTCTTTCTTTTTCTTTTCTTACCTTTGGATAGTTTTATATTGTTTTCAAAAGGGCATTTGAAAACACAACTACATCCAAAATCGATAATCTTTAAGATGCCCATATGGTCCAGTACGAGATTATCCAGTTTGAGGTCACGATGAGCAATACCCATTGAATGGAGATACTCTAAACCATTTAAAAGTTGACGCCAGCAACAAGCAATTTCTCCACGGGACATCATGCCACTCATGACTACGTTGAACAAATCATTTGGAGCATATTCCATGATCTCATAGAACTGAGAGCCATCTTGAATAATATCCAAAGTTTCAATCACGTTGGGATGATGAAGTGTCGAACCGATACAGAATTCCGCCGTCACTTTCTTGATATATTCTTTTTCGCTTTCATTTGGTAATCGTTTTCGAAATTGTTTGACTGCCAATAGTTTTTGATCGACATTGCGTTTGATCAATCGTACAGAACCTCCAGCACCTTTACCAATGCATCTACCTGCACAAAAAAAAAAAAAAAGAAAGAATAAGGTTAATATAAAAATGACTCACTCACACTTTTCTTGGCAAAAAAAAAAAAAAGGGAAAAAAAAAGAAAAGGATTAGATTTCTTTACCCCATTGACCATATTTGCTTTCTATATTATGTCGAAATTGATTGGCGAAATCGTCGTCGTCCGATTCAGTGAATAGTTTTCCCAAAGTACGTTGATGATGAAAATGCGTTTGATGATAATAATCATTATATTCGGGTTTTTTGAAGATGAATTGAGAAGGTAATGTAGGAGATGAAGATGCAGAAGAAGAGGAAGAAGATGTAGATGATGAGGAAGAAGAGGTAGAGGGAGGAGATGGAAGTTTCGTTGGTCGTGCAGCAGAAGAAGCGGCTTTTTGTAGTCGTTTTGTTAACTCCGATAGATCCACACTGCATGGTATTTGACGGGTAACAGCTGTCGTATGAGTCACAACAGCAGGAGAAATGCTAGGACTTGATGGAACAGAACGTTCTGGGGTAACAATACCACATTGCGTCTGAATCAGAAGCGGGTGCATTAAAAAAAAGAAGAAGAAAAAGAGTAAAAAGAAATTCTGTATGGGATAAAAGGAAAAAGAAAAAAGAAAGAAAAAAAGAAAATAGAAGAGATGAGAGTTCCTTTATATGTCTATCGTGCGAGAGAAATAAAAGAGAAAAAAAATCAACTCATGAAACGGAAAAGGGTCCATTTTGCGCGAATTTTTTTTTTTTTTTTTTTTGTCACCAGATAACGGTCTGTCTGTCAAGAATTCTTACAGTCGATGTGTAGTATTTTGGTTACCCGTCACGCGCAAGGTCCTTTTCTGGTCATATTAACTTTCTGTCAGTTTTATGTCTAACAGTACAGTGAATAGCGTTGTTGTTGTTTTGGTTCTATTTTCATTCATACTATGTTTCAAGGTAACCAAGCCCATAAAAAAAAAAGAAGATAAACATACGATCAATTCTTCCTTTTCTTATTGCGGGGTTTTCTATACTCGGATGATTCTCAATTTTACACAATCTTTAAGGTTAATACCATAAGACATAACTATATGATCAAATGAAGAAGGGGGGAAATGACCTTACCATGCACTATCCACGTTTATTATTATTATTATTATTAGTTTTCTGTATATCAGCACACACACAGACATCACCTCCTGTTGTATTACAATAATATATAATATACAAATAATTATGCTGAGCTTGTATGGTTATATGCATGTCACCTAGAAAAAGCCTAGAGTTGTCATAGAAGAACGAACGACAATGGATTTTGTATTGAATTTAGTTCATGACCCGTCAATCTTTAGGTTAGTCTTTTCAAATTCAGAACGACCTGATTTCTCTTCCCTCCATAGACGTTTCACATAAAGGATCCTGAAAGCTGTCAGAAAAAAAAATAATTGCATCCCGAAACAAACCTCCTTCTTTTTGTATGCCCGCGACAGTGGCTGAGTCATAAATTATTCCAAGTCAACATTTTTTTTTTCTTTGCTGACCCGCGGGAAGCTTGGGTAAGAAAAAAAAAACCGACGATGAGACCATTCCTGCGGTGTTACCATGCTTTGACCCCAAAACCAGGCGACCGTGTCGTCATGGCCATGTCTGGAGGTGTCGATTCAAGTGTCTCGGCTGCATTATTAAAAAAACAAGGTTATAATGTCGAAGCATTGTACATGAGAAACTGGGACACCGCTGATGAACGCGGAGTATGCACAAGCGCCGAGGATTGGGAGGATGTACAAAAAGTGTGTGACCATCTCAGCATACCTTGTCGACAGATTAATTTCGTAAAAGAATATTGGACGGATGTCTTTCAACAGACAATTGACGACTATGAAGCTGGATTAACCCCCAATCCCGATATCCTCTGTAATCGTTCAATTAAATTTGGTGCCTTGTTAAAAAAAATCCCAAACGATGTATGGTTGGCCACAGGTCATTACTGTCGATCCCATCAAGGTCGTCTTTTACGTGGCCGTGATCCATGCAAGGATCAATCTTATTATCTTTCCACCGTCCCCGAATCCGCCATTCGACGCACCCTTTTTCCTTTAGGTGATTTTGAATCCAAAGCACAAGTAAAGACAATCGCACATCAGCTGGGTCTGCATGTCGCAAACAAACGTGAGAGTATGGGTATTTGTTTTGTTGGACAGCGAAAACACTTTGCCGACTTTCTGTCTCAGTATATCCATGAATCACCCGGCCCTGCAGTTGATCTACATGGCAATCTCATAGGACAACATTCCGGTTTATTTGGCTACACCATCGGACAAGCTTCACGCATATGTCATGGCTCCCATAAATGGTTCGTCGCCCAAAAACACCTCGACACCAACACCTTAGTCTGCGTCCCCGGCTCCAATCACCCCGCCCTCTATCATTCTGCCTGCACAGCAAGGAATTGGGTATGGATTAATAACACGCCCCCATCCTCATGCCAAAACATGCTTGTCGATGCCCAAGTACGCTATAGACAAAGACCACAAAAAGCACATCTCTCCCTTCAACCCGACGGCCGCTATTCCGTCCAATTCCTCGAACCCGTCAGAGCAATCGCTCCTGGTCAACAAGTCGTCGTCTGGCAAGGAGACTGGTGTCTAGGTGGAGGTGTCATTGATACCATGACATCAGCTTATACTACCACTACCATTTAATTCCACACTGTATATTTTCACCAACCCAAAAAAGGAAAGTTAGTTTAGATCTGTGTATAAATGTTTCTTTATAGAGTGAAGCATAGGTAGAAAAAAAGAAAAAAAAAAGAGGGAAAATATATAAAAAAAATTGAAATTTCCCAGTTGCAACGGGTAGAGAGAAAGAGAGAAAGAGAGAGAGAGAAAAAAAAGAAAGAGAATATCTCCAATTAAAAGAATAGGTACGTGACAATAAAAACCAATGCCGCTACCAGTAACACTACCTGCGGCGGATATCCTTCTGTAGCATGTGGTTTCTCCAGTTGAGCCAAACGCTGATGAACCGCATCCACAGGTTGCGGCTTTGGTTCCGTCTTCTTCGCCTCTACCTTTCGTGCACGCAAAGCTTCCCCTGTTTGTTCCAGCTGTTGTTGCAGGCGACCGATTGTAGCATGTGCCTCCGACAATTGCCTCTGCAGTTCTTTCTCATGATGATGATGATGATGCTGCTGCTGCTGCTCCTCCTCCTCTTGCACTTGTGTCTTGGGCGAGTCCGCAACCACTGGTGCTGCTGTTGGTGTTGGTGCCACGGGTGCTACTACTGGTTCACGCGTTGGCACGACGGCCGCCGCCTCCACAGGTGGCTGCAACAGAATCATCCGTAAGCAGAAACAGATAAAAACGGTATAAACCCTCGCGCTTGTCCTTTTCTTACCCCAGTCACTGTCGCTTCCTCATCTGTTTCCACAACAACAGGCGGTGCAAATGTACATTTTAACTTCTGCTGCTGAATACTGGACCTAGCCTCCGTCTCAATGTGGCTCCACTAAAACCCAACGAAATAAGTAAACTCCATCTTCCGAACCACCAACCATCATTATTATTATACCATTTCAGACACGGACAGATCAGGGAAGCTGGGCTGGATCACAGCTGTCTGCACCAAAAATTTGTCTTTGCATTTAAAGTCGGCAGGCAATTCTTCTTTCAATGGCTGCAAAATGACTATGGATGAGGTTAATCCATTTTTCTTCTTCCTTCCCATGAAGGCTAAAGCCGGCTATATCTATTTACTCTGCACTTCCACTTTCGAACGAGGTGGGACACGGCCGGCGTTAGGTCGAACACAATACTGTTTAGGAGCAGTTGTTTTGACTTTGAAGGCGATCTCTTCGTCGCCGGGATTGCTCACATACAAAATCTCTTTGCTGACTTGTGTCAACGGGCCTATACACACAAAAACAAAAAAGAAGCATAGGTCAGCTTTCCAACAGAAACGTAAATATATAAATAAAAAACTTACGTTGGAAGGTTAACTGATCCGATGGTTGAATAATGGCGGCCATCGCTACTCGAATGAAACAAAAATAGCAAAAAAAAAGGAAGGGTTAAGAAAAAGGTAAACGATTAAGTGGGCCGGTGGAATAATTATGCACGTGATTATCAACGCATCATCGCTATCGTTACTTTTTTCAAAGACATTGATACTCAGCATATCCTTTGAGCTACGTAGGTTACATCTGACCTTGTTAGCGGTGACGGGGAGGTTTTTGTTATCATTCCTTCTGCCCCTCCACAACGAATCCTTCATCAGAAGAAGAACCCCCCCCCCCTCCTCAACAAGCATAGATTACTAAGCACACACATGATTTCAACCAGATTAAGGCACATCCATTGTGGTTAAACCGCTATGACCAATCGTTGTTGTCCGTTATGGAGTGAGCTTCACTGTTGTGCACGTCTTTTATTGATTTCATGCATGCATTCAAGTAAACTATCCCTCTTTTGCACTTGCTCATTAATGCAAAGGTAGATCGTTATCGTATTGTTTTTACACAAATGTTCATCATCTTCTTCCGTTTTTATTGGTGTTAGAAGATGCATAAACAACGTTTGCGTTGCCTGAAAAGTCAACTTGCATCTACTGAAAACCAAGTCTGCATTAATGAAACTTTGGCTCTTCATGATCGCAAAATCTATACGGCCTAGCGTAAAAATGTTTTCGATAAACCTTATTTAGTGATCGCTGCATCCGTGAACTAACGACTGGATTTTTCCCATGACTTTAAGGTAGGACGACTTGAACTGGAAGCTAAGAACCACCACATTGTACCGCAGGAATAGAGCAGCTATGCTTAACTGCTGTGTCAACAACAGGTCGTCCTGGATATTCATTGACGGATTTATTATCAAGAAAGGCGGCCCCTACTTTCATCCAGACACGCTCTGGAATATCCAAAATACAGACTGCAGTAAAACATGATATAGTTGTGGTAATCAATCAATCTGTCTGGCACCACTCTCCCTTATTAAAGCAGCGTACGTATGCGCCGATACTTACATCTCTTCCGTGATTTATGCAAAACGGATTACTCCCACAGGACAGTACCCGCTGCATGGGATTTCACAACTGCCTGCGATAGCTATCCAGAAGTTTATATGGGTCGAAATCGCAGCAAGGTCAAGTCAGATCTTAATCTGCTGTCATCCGTATCGTCAGCAGCAGGACTGAAGGCCACTAACTGGGTCAAATGCTGGAAACGTAGTTGACATGGGACCGCATGTATAGAAGATATTCCATGTGCTGTCACGAAATCTATTTATGATTTATCCGAGAGTACCTTTCCAAAGAGAAAAGGAAGTAAGAAGGTAAGAAATCAAGCAATTGAAGCGCCATTAGCTAATTATGATACCTGTACCATGTGTAGGTCGATGAGGCATTCGATGGCGAAATTGACCTTACACAGAAAATCTTCTCGCGCTTCAACGCTAATCTACGAAGGAAAACAAAACTATTGCAAAAGTATCGCCATACAAAGAGCTTTGTGAGTACGCGAAGCATTTCCTTTATATCTCGCCCCATTGAACACTGCGGTAAACTTTATCAGGATCTATTTTTATCGTCACTATCGTATAGTCCACATAGGAGGGCAACGATCCACATCTAAGGATTGGCATTATATGCAAAACCAAGGACAACTCTGGAATCCGAATATACTGACCAGGGTCAAGATTACAGTATCGATTCTGTTATCAAGAAGTGCAGCCTGTGAAAGACCGGAGGAAGATAATGAATGACAAGATAAAGATTGTCAAAGTCAATGGTGCATCTCAGCGCACCAATTCACGTCGTCCAGCATATGGATGCCATGATACGACTCGTGGCCGCGACAACTAGGCAGTATCATAGAACATTGCTCTAGCAGGGGCGAGCCATCTGCTGAGCACATGGATCTGCGGATAACTCCGCTCTGTTCTCTTCGAAGTTATGAAGAATAAAGATGATATCCATCACACTTGCGTTTTCTCGTTTTTTTTTGGACATATTTAACGAGAGAGATTTGCACCAACTCAAAGTTGGTCGGGCGATCTCGATCCGAATGGAGATGTATTCATAAAAAATACATATTTGCGCGTACTTCACATCATGTTCATTCAGCTTTAGTAATGTGTGAATTCAAAGGATATACTCTGACTCTATACGTGCAAGTCACTGTCTTGAGTCGGTGGTGTGATAAGGATTCAATGAGGTTGGTCACACGTTGGATGGCTCTTTTACAAACAGTCCAGTAAATGTTGACCTTTTCTCTTCTTTACCTTTTGCTTATTGTACTTTGTGCGTTTTTGTTTGGTAAGTGGTGAAGCAGTAATCTATTCATACGAATTAACTGTGTGATTGGCAGTGCGAGTTGGTTGAGGTGAGTTTTCGTTCCGGATAGGTAGAATAATAATAAGGACAGACGCGTAAACATTTGTAATCATCTCTTACTTTCATATCCAAATAAAGAAAAGTCCCTAAGAATTTTTTGTTTGTCAAGCGATCATCTAAACGACCCTTCTTCTTCTCTTCCCCTCTGGTTTTTCTTCGACTATATCTTCTCTTTTTCTCTTGGTTGTCTTCCCCCCCCCCTTCCTCTGGCAAGGCCTTTTCTCTTCGTGTTCTCCTTTCTGTCTAATTCCCAGAGACCGGCCTAGAGCGAAAATGCCACTAGGCACAGCGTTCACAGGATTATCAAACAACAAAATTCAAAATTTTAACGGATCATCTAGACAATCGAAGTCCACAGTGAGAAGGGGGGTAGTGCTTTTCCACCTAAGCTTTTCAGTTTTCAGAGGTTATATTTTAAGCCGAGTCTTCCCGTACTCCTGATCGCTGAATAGGTAGCAGAAATAATGATAGTAAATAATGGAATGCAATATATCATGCTTGGTGAAAAGTTTCATGCAGGTCAAGGTTAACATACGAATGATTATGCCAATACTGATTGCAAGTTGCGTCCTCGTAGGCTTACACCGTGCGGAGTGCCAAAGCTATGCGCGACCGAGTTAATGATAAACCCTCGAGCATGAAAACAGAGATGGGAATACCTGTGGATTAGTTAGCCAGAGCAATTATTTTGCAAAGACAAGACCAAGAAGAGACAGTCTGGGACCAAGACGATGGGCGGAGAAATCATATTCGTGACCCGTCACCCGGCGTTATTATGCCGCGATGCTTTCAACCTTATCGCTACTTTACGTTTCAGAGTCGAAATAAAAAAACAAGCCAACCTATTGGCCCATAGCGAGGAAGCTCTATGTGTAAGGAAGACCGATATCACATGGAGAACTGACTTTTTACCGCAGTAGTGCGTGGGGTTTTACTTTCTCATCTTGTAATCCCATCACTGGCAATTGATTCTCTTCGTTTCTACCGCAAAATGGAATGGGTAGCAAGCACAACAGTATCAGCGTCAGCTGTGTGGTAAATTTTGTCCGTAAATGGATTAGATTTTCGCCTAACTACTTCTATCGCATCGATCACTTGATATACGCTCGTGCCACTTTCTTTTTCACTACCAAGCAATCGAACCCACGCAAGCAATAAAACCCTAAACGACGCCGCTTTGATAACGTAACTATTACAGCCGACAAGGCTTTTATTCAGGAATGATGGAGGGGAATACAGAAAGAGAAAAAGGACGAAATTTTTAGTTGTTGTTGTTGTTGTCGTTGTTGTTTGCTGTAAAATACACTTGTGTCGTTTACATGTCCTCAAATTGACGTGCAAACTCTT
This sequence comes from Saksenaea vasiformis B4078, assembly GCA_000697055.1. Lineage (NCBI taxonomy): Eukaryota > Fungi > Mucoromycota > Mucoromycetes > Mucorales > Saksenaeaceae > Saksenaea > Saksenaea vasiformis. Next base: position 86,334 of record JNDT01002257.1, on the reverse strand, counting down.
CCAACTGTGTCTTGGCTGCATTATATTTTTCCTTCAGCGCTTCATGTAGCCTCTCTTTCTCTTCCAACTCTTGTTCAAGTGCTGACACCTTTTTGTCATTCTCTTCCACCTTCAAGTCAGCTTCGTTAAACCTGTAACGGACGGTTAAGGAACAAGTTTTACCGCAGTACCTTATGTCTTACTTAGTTGAAACCTCGGTAAGTCGAGTCTCGGCGGTTTCCAACCGTTGCTCGAGGTTTTTGACCCGGATTTGAAGCGAAAGAATTTCGTGATTTTTGGCCATGTGTTCTGCTTCTAATTGCTTGGCTTTGGCGTCAAGCTCATCTGCTTGTGCATTGGCGGCTTCAGCTTCGGAACGAAGGGCAGTCAGTTTCTAAGGTCTCATGAGTTTCCCATCTCTTTCCCATCCATAGTCGGAAGCGTGGCATGACTTACCTCCTTGAATTTTTCCATTGTTGTGTGATGGCTTAAGGTAGTGAGCGAAAAAAAAAAAGAGTTGATGATGTGTTTGCGTGTTCTCCCTGTTGCTTTTTAAATCTTGCCCAATCACACGTGCGAAAGGACTTTCTGGCGCAATGCTGCGTACCCATATTTGGATGGCCACCTGGATGTCAAGGTTTGAAATGGTTCTCATTCCCCGTGCTAACAGAAGATCACCGATTCCCGACAAAAACATAGTAAAAAAGCATCTATATTGCAAAGCTGTGTGCGTCTAACAGCAGATGTAAAAACGATGGGAGATGGCCCTTTTGTAAGGAGATCCGGAAGCGGATTGCTACCAGAAATGAAAAGCAGGCTTGGTATGGTCGGACGGGAATAGTATCCCAGCACATCCGCAATGATCTCTCCTAAACGCAGAAAAAATGGATTGCATTGAACGCTAAAATACCACGTTTTCGTTTCAAACCCATGGCAAATGAAAATGCATGAAGCAGGAAGGTTTCCTGAACGAAAGCACGATGCGCGTGCAGCTATTTCACCACCGACGGCATGAACGTTGCACACGCATGGCCTGTACCGTACGGACCATCCTTTTTCCGATAATGCAGTAGAAATGATCCCTTCCGCACCCAGTGGCACTGTTTAGTGGTTCAGCGATGGAAACTTTTTCCTTCTTCGGCTTGGTTTCATTTAGTTAGATTCAGCACGTATATAAGGACTAAATAGATATTCAAAATCATTCGTATCTTTTGGTCTATCCTCCGTAGACTTCACCGCATACGTATTCAACTGTCTCAAAGGATCCTATGCACGTCCATTTTGTCAACCATGTATATCTTATATTGACCATTCTCAATCCATGACATGTACTGTGACGTACGGCTAATGGCCCCGTAGGTTTTAGCACCTAGTACGGTGTGGATATATACATGAAATAGCGCGAACGAAAGAGACTTCATCTTAGAAAGCAGATCGACTGATCATGCACCATATCAACAACCTGTGAAGAAAGATAAAAGATGGCTGCAAAGAAGTGGGAGACCCCAGTTAACCGATATACAGCTGTCAGCATCGACTGAAGGATCAATTTTAGTGGTTGAAGGTAATATAACCGTAAGCATAGTTGATGATCTTGCAATGCTTTATTATTTCGGGCTATCCTAAACGATAAAGACCTATTTGGCGTAGCAGGCGATCAATATACTCTGCTACAGGGGATCTCACGTCCAAAAAAGGAATTCTGCTCTGTTTCCAACGGCCTACCTCTTTTATACAAAATCACCATTAATACACTACAGAGAAACGTTACCTGCTATTCACAGCTTTTGTCAATTCCCAAATACCGGCATTTTGATGACCAGGAACTCGAGGAGTTTCCTTAAGCTACATCTCTAGCGGTTGCTGACATGTCTAGAAATATGATCTGGTTACCTAACTTCAAACGTAGAGACACATTCCTCGCCGTTCCTATTCATTGCTTTTCTACACAGAAGCGTCGCCCACGACTAAAAACTGTGGAGCCGCGGTTTTATGGTCTGGAAGATCCGGAAGTCCTTTCATCCTTTCATAAAATCGCTGAAGTCGTCCCTAGTGGTTCCTGCAGAATTTGCACGTAGATGTGGAGTTCCATTTGAACAAATAGCATCAGCTGCTGTCAAGTTTCCATGTCATTGACTTGGGACAACGACGGAAGTTTGTTCCTCTTGTATGGTCTCGGCTGCCTTCTCACTATTCACATTGGAAGCAGCTTCATCTATAAGAATCGGCGTTCGAGCTTTTTCTTCGAAGAAACGCAATGCTGAAGAATGCTAGGAATTTTTTCAGCGAGTAGTGCAACTTTTCAAAAGCGTTGTGGTCGAAATCCTGTAGCAACCCATCCACTAATCGAATGGATTTTATGCTGCTCGGATAAAATTTGCTTCGCGAAGTTAAGACACAAAGATCATGACGTAATGGATGGTGACTGGTGCAAATTGCTCGCAGATGTTTCAGGCAATTCCGTTGTCCGTGGGGGGTTGGAACAAAGGGAAGAATAAAAAGGCGTTTAAGAAAACCCAAACTGTCTTCTAACAAGTATGAGCGTTGCCGGCTCAACATCTTCACGCGGAACGCATTCCCGTTCACCTTCCAGATCAAGGTCACCTCCATACAGTGATGGACGTTACCTTCCCCGTTATTCCGCACGATACGATTCTTATAGTTACCGAGCCAGAAGTGGGATGTCTGCAGCTATTGATGATTACAGAGAACTGCGAGAGCGCGAACGTGAACGCGATCGAGAGCGAGAAAGAGAAAGAGACCGTTCCATGTTAATGATGAGGGACGATCGTTATTTGCCACCCCGTGGGCGGGAGAGGTAACAAATCATGACAGAAAAAAGATCGACGATCACTGGAGACTCAACATTTATCTGCATTTGCCACAGAGACGATAGGTATACCCCCTATTATCGGGATGAGATGCCTCCGCCACACCATTATCCACCACCATCGTCTGTCATGATGCCTCGCGAGTACCCTAAGCCCTCGCCGGCCTCTTTGCGTCGCGAAGGTACAGTGATCGAAAGTTACACCAACTCTAATGAAAAAAAATTATAGCAGGAAGTTCAGCAAAACCCTCCGATTCGAAAGCATCTTCAGCAGCTGGCACTCCCAAGGAGTCCAAAGATGACACCAAACCTACCAGTGCACCAGATACGTATTCGACACCACCACCAAGTCGGTACATGGATTGGCGTGATAGAGACCGTGATCGCGAAAGAGACCGAGAGCGAGAGCGGCGCTATCGAGAAGAAGATCGTCGTCGTGAATTCGAACGCAGAAATCGTGAAAGAGACAGGTAAAATATCTACAAGAAAAATATGCCTTGTACTTAAACCAATGGTTTGCTTCTTTCAAGCTATGTGATGCGCGACATGATGCGTTACGATTCTTCCGCGTATGGTGCTCCTCCACCTCCTCCACCTCCTCCACACTCATTAGCCTACCCACCTCCGTTTGGTGGCGATTCGTATCGACCAGATCGCGATAGAGATCGTGACATGCCGCCATCACCTGGTGGTCCGCATGTGTCCTACTACGAGAGAGACCGACTTGACGACAGAGATTTTTATCGTCCTCTATCGAGAGGTTCAGGTCCAGTAGAATTCGACAGGTATCGTGGTCGACCAAGTAGAACATGGGGTCCTCCAAGCGGTGGAGTGATGGGCCCGGCAAAGTTAGACAGTAGAGGTCGAGATCGAGAGCGCGAACGTGACAGAGAAGGAAGTCTGAAGAGTCCCCGCGGCTCAGTTGGACCCGCTGGCGGGCCAGCTTTAATGCTTCAGAAAGAACGTACGAAAGACGAAGGGCGCCGTGATATAATTGACATTGAAAAAGCACAGAGCTTAGAAAGAACATCAGAAAGATCTCCCATCGAATCCTCTAGTAAGTGACAGTTTATAAGAATGAACCGTTTGCTCAACTTTGCCTCGCGAACTAGCCGTAGCGGATAAGAAAGAGGAGGAAGAACGAGAGAATGTTGAAGTTGTCGATACAGCAGTGCCCGAAGAAGAGACAACGACGAAGCCTTCGGAAAAAGACGACGAATCGAAAGTGGAGCTGCCTCAAGATATTACATCTGCGCCAGTCATGACGATGGAGGAAAAAGAGGGCGCGGTTGCAAACACCGACTTACCGCAGCTTCAACCAGAACCAGAGATTACCGCTACTTCAGAAGACATGGATATTTCGGTAGATAAACGTATAGAAGAAGAAGAAAAAGAAAAAGAGGAACAGGAGGAGGAGCAGGAGCAGCAGCAGCAGCAGCAACGTCAAGAACCGGAACAGCCGCAAGAAGAAGAGGAAAAGGAGAAGGAGGAGAAAAGAGAGTATGAGCAGCTGCAGCAAGATGAAACATTGAAACAGCAACGAGAGTTACAAGAACAACAGCAACAACAACAACTGCAGCAGCAGCAGCAGGAAGAAGAAGAACGGGAGGAGCAGCGCGAGCGGCAAGAAATACAAATCAAGCAACAGCTGCAGGATGAGACTGCAAACGAACAGAAGCTCGTAGAACAAATGAGTCAACCGCAGATCTCGACGGAAAATGCTACACAGAGTGCGGAGGCAGAGACAGCGAACGCGGTTGCAGAAGTAGTAGTAGCAACAGAACCTGAGACGCCGAGAAGAGAGAACCAGGCTGAAAGTGAGATGACACAGCAAGAAATCGTAGAGCGCATTGATCAAATCGAAAACGATATTAGCATGTATGAAGAAATGCTTGAAGAGATGGCTCGACGTCCAGAGCATACATCGGTGGATACGCCAATTGCGTCCTACGAGACTCCAACCAAGGAAAACGCGGACGATCTTTCGACATCTAAAGAAGATCAAGAGCAAGAAGCTGCTAAACAGCAGGCTCTGCAAGTTATCAGCGAGAGCAGCCAGGCTCAACCGATGACAGAGATCCAGAATCTTCCATTGACGGCTTCCCCTATCATGCGTAAGCGGCCGCAGCTGCTGATAAACCAGGTCCGAACCGGTGATGATGGCGAGGAACTGCTGTACGAGAAGATCATGCGCGAGAATCGTCGGGTTGCCAAGGCCAATTCGAGTATGATTGGAGGATGGCAAGGCAAGTCCGAGAATCTCGACGATTGGTCGGATGAAGAAATCTGGGCAAAACCTCTATTTTCGCGACTTGAAGAGTACCCATGCTATCAAAAGAATATCGATACGTTTAAAAAGCTTAAGCCTTCCGTTGCCAACACATTGGCCTTGCGGCAAAAGGCATTGAAGAAGAAGGAACTGTGTTTGAAGAAAGAATACAGAAAGCTGTATGAGCAGTGGAAGGAGAAGAACATTGCACTGGATCGTATTCGCGACCATGAGCGACGCAATTCTGAAAAATATTCGTCCCGAACATCATCTCGAAGACGTATAGAAGAGGAAACGGAGGAGTACGTCGACGGTGTGGTGTTTACCGGCGATGGCGATGCGCTACGATTCAGGACGGACGGCACGTCGACACCGTTCGGAGGCGCTGGCAGAGGACCATGGACATCCGACGCTGCACGTTCTGAGGCTGAATTGCTTGAGATCATTCAATCGCTCGAATCTGCGGAGATGCGAAACCCAGAACTACGTGCAGCCAAGACATGTGCAACGATTCCACCGATGATTTTGGACCAGCGAGAACGTATGCGAACCTACGATGACCGTAGTGGCCTTGTTGAGGATCCTCTGACCTACTATCACACGGGCCACGACACAGAGGACACGTGGAGTCAGCAGGAGATGACGACATTTATGGAGAGTTACATGCAATATCCCAAACAATTTGAAAAAATCGCGGGGGCAGTCGGCACGAAAACCGCTCCTCAATGTGTTCTTTTTTACTATCGTAAAAAGACCAAGATCGACTTCAAAGCGTTGATGAAGAAGGGTCGTCGTGGCAAGAACAAACGGCGGGACCGACTGGCAGCTGCGATCCGGCGTGCAACAGGTGACGCTGCACCCAACACGAGACGTGCCAAGAGTAAGGGATCTGCATTGATGACAGATATTGGCGAAGCGCAGGTTTCGCGAAAAGCCAAAGAGAAGGAATCGGAGCGCAAGAGCCGTGAGCTGAGGGAGTTGGAAGAAGCCAACGCCTACTGGGATGGCGTTGCCGAACGAAGAAAGGCCAAGACAAGGAGTAGCGACCGACCACCGCTGACATCCTCCTCTACTTCAGGCGCTGTGCCATCAACCCCTTCAACAACTGCTAGCGCGCCTGCTGCCGTTGCCGCCGCTGCTGCAGCTGCCGCCAATTCTGGCGAGGAAACAGAGACTAGTCGTGACCGTCGCCGATTACCACGACGCAAGGGGCGATCACCGCGAGCTTCTGTCGCATTATCTGAAACCTACTCTGACGATACGAGTCGCCCAGACGAGTCGCCTGGACAGCAGCAGCAGCAGGATACCCTCATGGGAGATGCGAATGAAAAACCGACGCCAAGCAGCGGTGTGTCAGCCACAGCCAAGTGGACGGAGCGCGACAAGGATGCTGCGGTTGAGGCTTTCAAATTGCACGGCCGAAACTTTGTGCAGGTGGCATTACTGGTTGGTACCAAGACAGAGGAACAATGTCGTAACTTCTATCATAATTACAAACGCAAATACGGACCCAATGCCTTTGATGAAGAATCGAGCTCGACAACAACAACAACAGCTATTCCGAGTATTGATGCCGAGACGCTTGGACGGAAAGATCTGAAAGCGGAAGAGGAAGACGCGGCTGCTGCATTGATGGGCATGTTCCAGATGGGTGCCAACTCTGTCCATCGAGAGGAAAAGCCGGTGGTGCAGTCGTGGGGGACGTCGCAGATGGAAGAGGCAGCAGCGGCAGGTTCACCTCGACCTCCTTCGGTGGGTTCGGGTACTCCTTCTCGTCGACGACGCGCGCGGACTTCGTCGAGCAAGACAGGTAGTCCTGTAGACGATTCGGGTGACTGGATGGATTCCGAATACAGCTCACGCACAACCCGTCGACCGGGACGAACGGCTTCTGTTTCCCTGTCTGAAACGAAGCGGCCTACATACTCATCCTATTGGTCTGTCTCTGAACGTGGTGATTTCCTACGGTATCTTGAAACTTGTGGAACGGACTGGGAAAAGGTGGCGAACGCAATGAAGACCAAGACACCGATCCAGGTCCGTAACTTTTATGTCAACAACGAAGAGAAGATGGGCCTTGGAGAAGTTGTTCAGCGGTACAAAGCACGTCAGGAACGCGAGGCACGCGAACGGGAGATGCCGCCGATGGGTGCTGCATTTGATAACACCAACAATGCAGCAGCAGCACAGGCTCATTTCCAGGCGCTTCAGAATTTCCCTTTCCCAGCACCTCTCGTCACCACAGGACAAAACACACCCCCTCCATATGGCGGTGTGGGTCCCCGTGTAGGTTACTTCACGACACCACCTCCACAGCCACAACCGCATCATCATCATCACCATCATCATCATCGTCAACCATCCGCGCCAACGGCTAGAATACCAAACATGGACCCTTATGCACCAGGATACACGGCACCTACGCCTTACGGACCACCGACCTATACACCCGCAGCGCCTGATGTACCAGCGTCGACCCACACATCACATCCACCCCCACGTGCATCGCCCGCTGCACCACCGGCAGCAGCACCATCTTCTTCTTCTTCAGCAGCCACACCGTCGGCAGGCGCAGCGCCAACAGTTACCAAGGTGGCTGATTTACTGAATAATGATGATCCAGCAGAATCAAATAAGCAAAGTTGGGAAACATGGTTTGGTGCATAAATCAATTCTCCCTCATGTAAACATGTTTGTCTGTCTATTTTTTCTCTCTCTCTCTTTCTCTCTCTCTTTCTCTCTCTGTGTGTGTGTGTGTGATTTTTTTTATTTCTTGTAGCTTTTCTGTACAGTAAAAATTCCGCCTCTATTTTTAATTAACTTAACATGGAACTCATAACAGAATCCGTAAGGTTCAAAACCAAGAAAGTAATGACGCTATCACTTGTGTATAAGAACCGTAGCGCTGCACGGTAAAGGAAAGACTGGGGACATCCCATAATAGCAATGCAGTCAGACTTAATTACAGGATACCATGACAGAAGGTAAATGACAAATACAAAAATATACGGTACTTACCTTGAGGACTGTCACATCGTCTACGGACGGAGGATTGAAATGACTGTATGGAATACGATGTTTAACTGCAGGACGTACAAATCTCTAAAAATAATGCAGGTGTGTTTTTCGTCGGTTGGCACAGATATATGCGGGCAGAGATCTGTTTACTGATCAGCCGCAACGCGAGCATGACCTACACGTCTTGATAGACTACCATGAACTACTTAAAACTTCAATCCGATTTTTATAGGTGAAGAATGCAATCATTGCAACGCTATAGCTGCTAAACAACTTTTCTTGATCCTCTAGAGTTGTAATCGTGATTACTGGAACAAAAGCAAATCATCAGATCCTGTGCGGCCGACTCAGAGGTAAAGTTCCTTTCTAGCACGCTATGCCAGGGTCAAGCCATATTACATCTCTTCCTGCGAGCCATGTGCACCAGGATATCGATGCTGTCCAAATTGCACGGCTTAAGTGACAGCAGGATTTTCTCGTAGATAAAAGGGTTCATTTTGGCGATTCCTTGCTTTCCGTGCTTTCTTTCCTTTAGTGTACTCCATGAACTGACCATCCAGTCTGTATCACGTTCAGATAAAAATATCGGCGGTATTGGGGAATGGTCAAATCTTCCAGAGCGACTGAGAGCTGGTAACATTCGGCATATCCACATGGCACATGTCTTTTGGAAATGCTTGCGTTAGAGATAGCAAAATAGGTTCGATCAATCCTTTTTTTTTGTAATAAAAAAGAAAAAGGACGCTGGGGGGAAGTTACTTGAAAGGTTATGCGGTTTATCTACCATATCCGGCTTGGGTGAAGAACTTGCCTAGGGAACGTTGAGAATCTTTCTTCTGTATCTTCCTGTTTTGTGGCCATTGAGTCATGTTCGCAACATATTGTTGAGTCTTTCGTACAACTCGGTGTCAGTTTTAATTATTTGGCATTAGCTCCAAATAAGTGTTTCGTTGCAAGGTGATCCTTTTTGCATGCCGCGTTCCTGGATCTTGCATGGGGAAGTAGATAACCTTTGATGTCAAAGGGCATTGAGTTGGTAACTTATGCTGATTCACGTGGTTCAGTTCGTTGCCCTGGATCATGCGATATGTTCCCCCGATACCTAATTGGCGATGCGATGAGAGTTTAAAAGAACGTGTGAACGTTTCCTTCTTTTTTTCCCTGTTAGCTCTCTTTTTTCAAAGTGCATCATGTAAGGACATACAGAATTATTCTTATGTATTTGTATATTATTTAGGTGCATAGCTTCCTCCATCCCGAGCTATCTTCACTATATTGGTGCTGTACACGCAAATGCTGTCAAGTTCAGCATCATTCACCTTTCACAATAGGTCACCAGATCCTTACATGGCACCACTACTTGTCTCTGCCATCAAGTTGATCTCCATGTTGCCCAGACCCAGCTAAGGTGAGATGGGGTCTCGCGCAATCGAGCGAAATTGTCTTGCTGAGCACGTAACCTGGTATCCAAGTATTATACTGTCTGCTAACCATGGATCTTCTTTTACAAATCAGGTTCAGGAAATTATGAGAAAGCTGTATCAAACGCAGTTGTATAGGAGTAGTACAGCATCAATGAGGGAAAGCAAGTGTGAAGATCCTCGTTATGGTAGACTGGTCTGTTTGATAGTGATACTCTCGGCAAAGTTGAATTCTATTAACTTGGACATTATTACACAGAGGCTTGAGCGTTGCATACGGAGTTATTTGCAGTCGACGGATCCTAGTTAGGCAAGGTTGTATGTCAAACACAATCATCGAGACTCACCATTTTAAAAGAAAAGTACGTAATGCATCTTGATCGAAACAAAAAAAACAGGAAAAAGAATAAAGAAGAGTCATGTCACCTTATCTAAATTTTGGATAAACGTTTGCGTCATCCAAATGTTACTTTGCATTGATGCCACTTCAATCCTGCGGTGAGCAGCAGTAGATCTTTGCGCAGAGAAGCAGATACCTTTACTTCTAAATCAAAGATGTATTGCGCTGGTCCATTGTAATAAGTTCCTCAATGCACCAACCGGAACGGGTAAAATGACAATATTTAAAGGGACGCATGAATTCTTTTTTTTTTTTTCCTTCTGCTCTGTTCAATTTACATCCCCAGTATGTACTTTTAATAGGATACGCATCCAGGATTACTCATGTCTTTTGATGTATTGTTTAGCCTGTGTGATCTCTGTCCCGAACCGTCTCAACTGCGGTGGCGTTTTTACCCATCAATTAAGTAAAATAAGTATTGTCGCACTCAGCATCACTTCATGTTCCATCGTAGATCGCTGGACGTAGTATCGCTTCAAGTCCTCTGCAGTACCCTACAACTGCCCACTCAATGGAAGCCGGTCTCTTCCCCTCTCCCGTCCCACCCATCACAGTGCGGGATGCGGCCGCCATGACCTCATGGAATTAGCCTTCGGGACTAAGTAAAGTGACATCCACGCATTATTTCCATCTGCTAACCATGAACATACCTTTATGCTGTCTATATAAATTTTGCGTCCATCGAGGAGCCGCGTTGATGTAAGCAGTGTATTAATTTGCTGGCAACCTGTATTAACGAATGCATACTTGATTCCTTTCTTAGCGTAGAAATGGTCCCTCATGGACGCAAGGTTTATATAGATTGGCGTAATAATTTGTCCAATACACAGCATCATTAGTAACCATAGTTCTCAGTCTTATAACCAGCACTCAGAGAAATAAAGGAGAAAAAAGAAGCAAATAAATCCACGCGCATGTTTATAATGTATTTCTTCAGCGGCCTTTGTTTAACAGCATAAACGTCTGTGCGCACAGAGCAAATATGGAAATTAATGGGTGTACAATTATGCTGTCACACTGCTTGTCAAAAATCCAACCTTGATCTGCCTGCAGTAGCCGCTAGGTTAAAGAATACTGTTGGTCAGGATATTTTTCATTCTTATATCGAACATATTCCACAAGCGAAAAGTCGTACAAATTACTATTTAGGAAGTACAAAATTTAAAACTCCAGCACAAGCTACTCACGAATCACATAAGTTTTATGTGGAGCGTAGTTCTAAAACGCGTGCTATTACATCGAGACGCATTACGACACGTCTGAAAAGATTGGATCTTTTTCTTCATTTTGATTCCTACGGTATCATTGAAAAAATGTCTAAATCACTGAAAGCCTTGTGCGAGGCTTATGCGGACAATCTTTCACTGAGTCAGGCGAATAGGTAACCAGAAGTGAAGTCGGAGAACATCCGTATGAAAGTAACAGAGACAATGCTGTTGAAAACATCATGGAAGCTGAGAACGCAGAGAAGAAGAACGACGAAAACGATGACCCAGAGTCGCCATTAGAAATGAATCATTTTGATTTACCAATAGCCGAGAAAATCAGGATCCTCGACCAATCCCGCGCAATCGTAGATATATATCACGACGTACATGGACAACTGGACATTTACTTGAAGCAAAAACCTGCTATTCTACAAGCTGAGTATCAGCAAATGTTAAAACAAACTACAATAGAAAGCCATTTCACAAAATAAACTATGGTTGTTATCCGCTCGATAAGGGAATATCTTTCGAAAAAATTATTCATCATTCTACAACTGAATTTTGGAATAATTTACTGCTTACCAAAATGGTTGCCAAAATCATTATCCCACAAGTGAACATATTTCTTAAGTGAGTATTCCTTAACCGAGCGGTTACTGTACTGCTTTTCGGGTCGCAAGGTTAATTGCTGCTTACAGTAGATATTATGCAAGGGTTTTCATCTTATTTGTCTAAACGAACCAATCCACGGATGGTAAGGATCTGTATGTGGTCACACTACTTGCCACAGTCCTAAACTTGATTTGCCTACTACTTCCTGCGCAGCAAAGAGCTAATTTCCTCTGACAGTGTATAAGAATTTTCATTTTATTTATTTAAAAAGTACTGTTTGTCATCACGTGTATTGTATACCGCTTAACATGCAACAATGATGATGTAAACAGTAATGATCATCAGAATAAGTTTTACTCGTCAAACCAATCAAGGTATTGCGAAGGCATCAATCAATTCATCATATAATCATAGTTGTAAAGTAAGGTAAAGAAAGAATCTTTTTTTTTCGACATTTTTTTGACCTTTTTATAGACATTTTGGACGGACAATAAATTATCGCAAGTCACCATCTCTTTTGACATGTGCTGGATGAGTAGCTGTCAATCCTATGGGTGAAACTAACGCCACCTACTTCACTGCACTCTTACGCATATGTGCCAAGTATTCACATCCTATGTGATAAAGATTTGCTTACGTTTCGATGAGGTTCTTTATTTGTACGCCTTCCAAAGAGCAGTTCATACTGAATGGAGATGATGCGGTAAACGTTGACACTTCTGGGCTTTTTATTATTTACCTTTGAGTGGCAATGTATCCGTTGCAATCCATTTTCTTTTCATCTCCATCGCAACGGATCAGCCGGCTTTTACTTATTTGCTCGACACATCCTTTTTTCTTTTTCTTCTTTTCTCACGGCTAGTTTCTGATGTTCCTGAAGGCACGCAGCGAGTATCCCGGCAACACAATCAAGACCATGATATTTCATGATGCTTCTTTACTTCGTTCGAAAATGACCCTATATGCCGCATATTGTTGTATTTATTTTTGCTTCCAAGATTTAAGATTGTCAACACCAAGTGGAGGCAGTAAAGGTCTGGCCAATCATGTGCTCTTCCGCTTCCGAGATTCCGGCCAATAAACAGATGTCAGACAATCTGGGTGGCGATTCTTTTTACCTTTTTCTTTTTCTTAGGTGAATGTCTACCACTGCTGATGCGCGTTTAGAACTCATACAAATCTATATAGCTTATATGACCTCAATGGCGTTGTGAAAAATGAAGTACTGCTGCTTGTAACGCGCAAAAAGCGCAAAATTGAACGTCATTTATGCAAAATGAGAAATCTCGTGCAGAGATCATGTCAACGCGGTGTGCATTCTGGATTGGTTGTTTGAATTACGATAAAATTTGGCCTTTACTTGAGATTTCGGGTACGTGACAGGATCTTGTCTTATAAAAACTTAAGATGCGTGGCCGCCTGCTTTTGCATAGAATCGATTTGCCTTACTGAGCTGTCGCTCAAAAAGGTAATGTAGTGTCAAGCTTAAATAAAAAGGGAAAAGGCAAAAGGCAATCAATGCGGCAAACGCATTTGCGATACCATGGAGATAAGGTTAACAACGCGTAGCCAGGGAAATGGATGGCTTTAGCAGATAAAAAAAAAAAAAAGGAATCGCTACGGGGATCCGTCAAGCGTACTGCCGACAGAACTGAATTTTTGGGCAGAACTCCGAATTATTAAGCATTCACTCGAGCAAAGTGGGAATTCTCCCGGTTTGGGAAGCTGACATAAGTGAGGTATCAGATCATAGAAGCGCCCACCGACGAACCTCAACAAGTAGAAAAGCCATGCGTCCACTTATGAAATAAAAGCACATCCGAAATTTGCACATCCCCTGGTTCCAGCATTAACTGCTAGCATTCGAGTACTTCCCGCAAATGATGTATCCTGGAGAACATCAACCGGTAGCATTTGTTAAAATCAAGTTGCTTAGGGTAACAGCAGAGAAGCGGAGAGAAAGAATAATTAAACTACAGTGGTCATCCGGTTATAGAATATAATCTGTAGACAAAACTGTCATTCTTATATCGAACATATTCTTCAAGTGAAAGACCATTCGAATTACTATTTTTGGCAAACAACATAGAGTTTGATATACAGTCGATTCTTGATATAAGCATACCTGATATAAGCATAATCTCGATATAAGCATCCTTTTTCACGGAATAAATTTTATAGGCGGTAAATTATGCTAAAACTTCTTATATGATAATGCATATCTTTCTCAAAAAAAATCTTTATATCGAATACAAGTTGAGAGTGATATCATATCTAATTTTTAAAATAATCTGTTATGTTCCTCTGTGTAGAACGTTTTAGCATTTCAGTATCAATGATTCCTAATTTCTTCTTCAACAGCCGGTCAATCTCAGGATCGATGCTATGTTGCATATCCAGAACATCTCGAGCCATGGATAGGATCTCCTTCTGCTGTTGTAGCGTATACGTTTCTTGGTCATCATCAGGAGATTCAGCCTCACTATCAACTTCGTCTGCCGACATAACTTCTTGGATGATAGCTTTCTCAGTCATAACTGCATGGATTTCCTTGCTTTCATCTTGCGGATTGATGTCATCTTGATGGGTAAGTGCATCATTACCATGGATATCTTTGATATATTGGTTTAGAGCCACCATTTCATCTTCCTCTTTTTCAACGCTATTCCGAGCCTCGTTTTCACCATTTACGGAAGAGAACAGCCCAGTGTGTAGGAAGCAGTTGCGGATAGTTTCTGAGGAAATTCTCCCCCATGCGGACAAGCACCACATCTTGGCCTTTAACTGATCCACATCATACAGGTTTTGACGTCTACCAAGCCTATAACGAGTAGCGGCAGCACGATATTGGTAGGATCTGTAGAAGGTATCATTAGCTATAGATTCGACTACTAGATGCTTGACCGCCTTACCTGTAATAGGTTTTGAAGCATTTGATAATACCTTGATCCAATGGCTGGAGCTTAGATGTTGTATTTGGTGGAAGGAGCAATATTTTAATATTTGTGAGTTCTGGGAAGTCTTTGTGAGACGGAGCATTGTCGATCAGGAGGAGAATATGTTTTCTTTCTTTTCGCATAAGGCGATCAAGTACTTTTGAAATCTCTGAAAACACGTATGAAGTCATCCAAGCCTTTGGATTTGAGTAATAGTGGAATCCCAGCTGTTCGCCTGTAAAGGGACATCAGTATAAATAATTATATGGCTATCTTGATTGCAAACCTGTCTTTTTTTTTTGGAAACAGGCGGGCCTCTTTGCCTTGCCTATGAAGAACGGAGGAATACGATGAGAGCCGTCTGCATTAGCTACGATAGCTACGGTGATCCTCCGCTTGTCTTGCTTGACTCCAGAAAGAGCCCTATTGGCGATTGTTGTCGTGGGCACCATCTTGTAAAACAAACCAGTTTCATCAAGGTTGTACACATGCGAAAGTGGATACTTTGCAATTTCTTCCTTTAAAATCGGTATCTGCTGCTGAACTGACTGTTCATCCAAGTTTGCTGAGCCAGCTTCTCCATGCATAGAATACGTTGAAAGTCCACGTCTCTTCATGAAGTTTGTAAGCCACCCGTTGGAGAACGCAATTTTGTCACTACAGTTCACCTCCTTGGCAAAATGCATAGCTTGCGTCCTGAGGACCTCTCGGTTGATCGGTATATTGTTGTCAGCCTTGGACCTCACCCACACGTCAAGAGCAGCCTCCACGTTTGGTATTGCACCAGATCTTTGACGTTTCGATGACAATTCCACGTCCCGCATATCCTTAATTTCCATTTTTTTGCTGAGAATCCTTTGTATAGTTGACTGGACTGGTGTTTTCTCCAGAATGAATGTCGCCTTGGCCCACTCAGCTAATTTCGACTGTGTCATCGAAGGGCATTCTTGATATTTCTCGATGATCTTCAGCTTTTTTTCGTAACTAAGCGCCTTCCGAGTATGTTTGATTGCTGCACTATGAGTAGACATGGATAAGAATTTGAAATAGTAATTGATATGCTAGGCTCACTTTATTCTATTTAACGCCTTTTATATTCTTCAGCAATTTATCTGTATATCAATATCACGACTATTTACTTTAAAGCTACGTGCGATTATTGGATATAAATTGCGTCAAAAGATACTGATATCTTAATTGTACGAAGCAAGATCACGATGCAGATATCAATCAGTATTTGATGAAAGGCTTTGATTGGCTGAACGAAAAGTTCAAAGGATTACGGTTACACTAATGGTAAAATTTAAACTCCCGCTATAAGCATAAACTTGGTATAAGCATGGTTTATCATTCCATCTAGAGTATGCTTATATCGAGAATCTACTGTAGTAACGAATCAGAGACCTTTTAGCTAGGAGCCAGCCATTGTCAACGAGCATGTTTTCCTCGACGCGTGCGATTTCAACCATGTCAGACTTGCTCTGACCGTGTTTCATTGGAGTCTCGTTTGCCGTCATAGGATGCTTTCTGTCGTGTCTAACAACAGCTTTTTCTGGACTTATTTTACTTATTTGCATCCACGAATTAATTTGTTTTGGTGATCAGAGAAAAAGGACAGTTAGGGGGGTGGACGATCAGAAGAAGATGATGGTGACAACGCCAGTGATAATGTAGAAATGTGAAAATTTTAAATACTTTTTATTTGCTGACTGCGGAAAAATTAAGCATACTGACCCAAGCTTGTGTGATTCTAGAGATGCACGATGCCCTCGACTACCAACTAGACCATCGCCCTAAACTAAAAACTGACTCGTTTAGAGGCAAACTATCATAATTTGCTAAGACAGACAAGGCTCGATAGTTACTTCACTAAGTAACAGGGATGAAAGGGCACCCGCTCTTTATTGGAATATTTTTGGAAGAAACTATTCATCATTCGAATAAAGGATTGTTGGAATAATTTACTGCCTACCAAAATTGTTCCCAAAGTTGATATTCCATAAGTGTGACATATTCATCAAGAGAATAGTCATTAACTGAACGGCCACTGTATTGCAATCTAGACATCCTTTTCTGGAAACACAACAGGCAACCTATGACACATCGAGATACCATCACCGATAACAACGTCGATATATCCAACTGTCCACATTCACTACGTACGTGTGTATCAACGTCAATCAGAGATCCAGAAAGCAGGCGGTGATGGCAGCTGCAGAGACAGAGTGAAGCGTCATATATAAGTTTATGCGGTACTATCAAAGATAATGTCTGTGCGCGCTTCTGTATACGTCACATGCAAATGATCGACCATGTTAAAACAAGCCTAACAGCCCGTCATGGTTACCTCCTACATATATTGCGAAATCATGACAATGACTGTGCATGATAGCTATGGTATTAAGCAAGTATCCGATCATGAGGTTTCCTTTTTGATGAGAACTTTGTAACGTGCAAGGTACTACATTACCCTTTTAGCAGCAAGAATCCCAACCTACAGCGATGAGCTCTAATTTCTTGTGATAATAGTAACGTCGCACGAAAAGAAACAACAAAAGCACCTAAACAATTTGTACGATCTCAGAAGGAACTCTTCACCCTAACTATCAAGGCAATAAAAAGAACCATGGTATAAAGACCGCTTAGTAAGCGTTTCTTTTCCTTTCGGGTTCCCACAAGCTTTTAAATATTTATAAGACGATACTATGTTATTAGTTCAGAAGGGATACGTGGTTTACATGTTGATTAAACTTGTAGACAGAGTAGTACAATTTACTGAAATAGATAGGGTAACAAGGACATAATGGAACTTGATTTTTTTTGTATTCGTCTTGAGCCATCGTCTGAGCCCACCATCGGAAGCCGCCGCTTTGAAGCCATCATGAAGCCCGACAGTTCAGCCTGCGTCACCTGTGGTTCTTCTTTTTGTTCTTGTGTATAAAGTATACAGGATTCCGAACCGTTTGTTTGAATTTTTGTTTGAATTTTTGTTTGGCTACTCATGGACCGCAGGCTCCAAGTTGGCTTCGTATGGTATACATTTGATAAGCATTGTAAGCATTACGCAAGCACAAGATAAAAAACCATATGCTTTTTGCGCTTCTGCATGCCTCGCATGTTGTCCTTGGCAGGCTTCCAATAAGCACTCTTAAGCATTACGCAAGCATAGCCCAGGAGAGGGACTACGGTCATCGTAAGCCACCACGCGCTTATTACCCGGTGGGCTCCCATCAGATCACTCTTGGGGTTGTTTCTTCCCTTGAGAGAGCGGATATGAACATCCATCATCACAAAGGTTCAATAACGTATAACACTTACCAGAAAACCGCAACGCACTTTTTTTCGTTCAAAAAGTAAAAGAAGAGTGAAGTCGTCTCATAGGTCAAAAATGGCGTTTTTTATTGACCAAACAAATTTCTTTCTTTCGTTTACCAGTCCTCATTGTTACTGTTTCTCTTTCTCATGTGTTGCTGCCACTATTATCACAAGGAAATGAAGGCTCATCGCTGTAAATTGGAATCATCGCTGTTATGAAGGTAGTTTAGTATCTTCCGCAGTTCGTAGGAAAAAAGGAAAAAGCTCCTATCGAGAAAGGAAGAATCATGATCGAATACTTGTTTAATACCATAGCTAAAATCTACACAGTTATGGTCGTGATTCTGGAACGTATGTAGGAAGTTATGATGATGGAAAGTTAGGCTCCTGGTGACATGTGTCGATCATTTGCATGTGAAGTATGGAGAAGCACGCACAGACATCACATTTCAGTAGTACCGCATAAACTTACAGAGTATCACTTAAAGTTTGATCCGTCTAATATTTGTACTTTTAGAATTTATCCACAGGCTTTCAGCCATAATGCGCGTTTGATTACAACACCATAGGAATCTGTATTGTTTCTACCAGTCTGTTCAGTTTTTATTTTCCTAAAGTAGTAATTTTTTAGAGTTTACACCGAGTTTGGAACATCAGTCCAGATCGAAATCATAATTGACAGATCACCCTACTTTTTACTACTTTCTTCATTTTTTTTTTCATGGAAATGTTACATAATTATACATTCCCATACTGCATACGTTGATGTGAACGTAAAAGTCGTATAGCGTTATATATATGAGCAAAAGTAAATGGATTTATGTGACGGAAGCATTTTGTGTAACCATGACATGTGGGCTTCATTGCATTGGCTAGAAAAGTCGACTTTTGGGAATGAAAGGAAGGAATCACTCTTTCTCTTTTCCCCGTCACTTTCTCTCTGAGAGCGCCCTTTGCTTTACACACACCATTTTTAAAGATATCTAATGTATTTTATTTCTTTTCAAAGTGCAAAGCACAATGCTTCTCCATTGTGGATGTGTGATGGATGCGTACTGTTAATTGTTTCTGGTAAGGAACCTCGCTTTTGTTCTGTTTGTTCCTTTTTACTGACTACGTTGAACTTCTTTGGCCATAAATGCATGACTGCGGGACAGTGGTAGGTCCGTCGTCTTTTGCTCTGCGTCATATGCCGTTGTCACTGCTCGTATGTCGGTTGCGGGTGCCTGTGCAAGCTGGACTGTAATTGTTCCCATGTGGGTTGGCCTTGGGTGAAGTACAAATTCTGGGTCAGTCCCCATGGGCCCGGTTGCATTCAGTGATCCCTGGTGCGCGTGGCGGGGTGCGGGCAGGTATAGCGGGTGTGGCGTTGTTGGTGAATTACACGGGAATGCTTCTGTCCTGTAGCGAGTCTGCTTCGCCAGGTTGGTTTGATTTGGCGTCCATCGCCAAGGTGTAAGTGTTTTGATTTCTATATTGCGACTTTTATGCTTACTTACTCTTTTTTTCTCTTTCCTTCTTGCTTTTTTATTGCAGAGGTACAAAGAGGTGTAAGTAATTGATCTTTACATGTTGATAAATAGCTAAACGCGCATATCATTTTGCAGAAGCAGTTTCTCTTCTTTTGGGTATGCCATTATTGCCAAAGTGTAAGTCTGATCTTTTACTTGCTGCCATCCTGAACTCATTATGTGTCGCATTTGATAGAAGTTGTCTCTTTCTTTCACTTTCTCACGTATGTAGTGACGGACGCAGAGGTGTAAGTAATTCTAATCTTTTCTTATTGACATAAATAACTTGCGTTTCATTTTTGTAGAAGTACTTTCCTTTCTTTTACCATCTAATGCTATAGTGACCGACACGAGGTGTAAGTACATCCTTCGTTTACTATCAGAACTTGCAGCTAACGCCCATTTATTCTTTAGAAGTCCCCATTAACCTTAGGAAATCCAAGAGATCCAGTGCTGAGAGCTGATTTTATTGGTAAGTTCACAATCTTTCGTTTACCAAAGCTAGGCGCTCTCTTCCCTTTCTTCTCTTTTTCCTTCTCCTTCCTTTTCTCTTTATTTGATCAGACGAATGTGAGCAACACAAGACCCAAACCGTTTCCAGAGGCAAGATAACTACCAGTACGAAATGTCCCTTTCTTTGGTAAACGACCCGTTTATCCTCCATAATTGGCTTGCGGACCTAATCGCGATCGTCTTAATGGTGTGCATCAATAAAATCCTCTCCATTTCTTCATCTATTTTGTTCATTGGAGCTTTATTTCTTTCACATTTATTGTATCAAATAAAACAACATTATGAGATGAGGACGATCTGCGACATTAAAGCGTTGAGCTCACCTTGTATTATTTAACGCTTCACGTTTCATCCAGTAGCCGTGGTCTTACAGGCACTATGACTAGCGAAGACGGCAACAGCAATAGTATTTACTGCCATTAACGATCCAAGCTCATAGGTTTTTGCTGTGTTTGATTTATTTTGGCGCATAGTGGCGTATCTATATATCTATATATATATATATATATATATATATCTGCGTGGCCGCATTACATTTTGGCCAATTATCATTAGCTATAGAGAAACCGACGATGCAAGTTAAACTTCTTACTTATGCAGTGGCATATTACGCTATGATCTTTCGGTTAATATTACATACCGTACACTCTTTGAAAAGGAGGTCATCCACATCCTTATATTAATCAATCAACAATTCAGATGCTGTGTTTGTTGTTAGATGATGGGAATATCTTTAAAGGGTCCTATGTTACGCAACGAACGGTCACTATTGAAGGTCTGTTGACATCGTACGATATTGATGGTACTTTGATCTCGAATGGTTATCTTAGATTTCTTTGTTGGTTAGTACGCACGCGTTTCTCAAATACCATAATCGTAGAAACATCCAGCGAGCAACAATACATCTAAAACCATATTGATATTGTAGTTCATCCAACGAAAGATTATCACAGACCAATCCAAGTATAAGTAATACACACGGGTTGTCTACCACTACAATGAACGTTTATGTAATTCACATCAATCGCACAATCTTCCTCCGTCCATGTCTTCTCCTGGAATATGGTCCATATGCCAGTCAACTGCCCCTTTTTCTTGCAACGTCATGCATCATTGTCGTTACTTGAACAGGGCAAACATTTTGCACACGTTCTTAGAAAAGCACAAGATCAAGTAAATATATCGGACCAGGAAATATCTGAAGCTCCTCTTGACCTTCGATGTTATTGCTTAAGTGAACAACAGCTGCGTTATTCCACCCAAAAAAGACTCGCCCTTCCGGCATTGACCTGTCACAAGCAGGTCTGCAGATTTCCACAAGTCGAGGGTTTGAAATAGCCTAACCGAGCCAGAAGGCTCACACTCCATTTCAAAAACGCAAACATGAGTCTGTCGCTTCTACTACAGAAAGAAATTCGCCGAGTTCGAATAGGTACATACACGATGGTTAGAACAAGAAGTCTGAGTGCCGACAAGAAGTACCGAAAGTGATTGTTTTCTTAGAGTACAGTTATGGACATGTCTTATTCCCATCTATCTGTTGCTGAGAAATCAACAGACGCAGAACATATAATTAACCAGGATAAACATAAATGACCCCCATCTAGTAGGATAATCTAAAGATATCTCCAAATTCCTCTATTCCGCTGCTACCCACAGGCTTCGTGAATTATTTAAGCAGTACACTGTTCGTTTTACTAAAACAATTCTTTTGTGAGTCTCGTTTACCCAGCGTCCGTGCTATTTTTAAGCTGGATATAACGTCTGGAACAGACAAAGTCCCAACAGCATGATCTAATTTCTAAATGACCTGTACTTGAAGACCAATATGAGAAAG
Organism: Saksenaea vasiformis B4078; assembly: GCA_000697055.1. Lineage (NCBI taxonomy): Eukaryota > Fungi > Mucoromycota > Mucoromycetes > Mucorales > Saksenaeaceae > Saksenaea > Saksenaea vasiformis. Next base: position 64,485 of record JNDT01002257.1, on the reverse strand, counting down.
AGGAAGGTCAACGACGCCAATTTATTGATCGTGACACATAATGAACCGTGAAACATTTATGATAGTTCGTCCATGACTCCATAGCAAGTCGGGCCTTTTGGTTTTTCTACGGAAAACAGTCTTATAATCTCGTTGTATTTACATTTCGCGTTATATTCTATGTACACGTACGACGCTAATATTAGACCTAGAACAGCTAATACATAGTTGTCAAGCAGGTATGTTATTTGGTTTGCACAGTTTAATCAGAAAATAATAATAATAATTAATTAGGAGTGGTGGCAGTATCAGAAACCGAAACAATAATCATAGTAATCTTGGAATGTATCTAAACGGTTTCAACCCATTTTGAACAGATAGCTGGGGGCAAAACATGTTAAAAAAATGGCACAAACTTTCGTAACCGTTCAGACTTTTGCTATAACGATAGCAATAGAGAGAGAGAGAAAGAGAGAGAAAGAGAGAGAAAGAGAGAGAAAGAGAGAGAAAGAGAGAGAAAGAGAGAGAAAGAGAGAGAAAGAGAGAGAAAGAGAGAAAGAGAGAGAACGAGAGAGAGAGAGAGAGAGAGAGAGAGAGAGAGAGAGAGAGAGAGAGAGAGAGAGAGAGAGAGAGAGAGAAAGAGAGAGAGAAAGAGAGAGAAAGAGAGAAAGAGAGAGAACGAGAGAGAGAGAGAGAGAAGAAGGCGAGTTTTATTTATTAACAAGGTAGACTGGGGAGACAAACGACACCAGTAGTGGACCTACGCATGACGGCATCAGAAGACAATGAAAAAGACTCTTCTTTTTCTTTTTTACCAGAACGATACAACCAAAGGTGCACAGTATAATACCAGGAGCTGGAAGGAGAATCTCGCGGGAGGATGGCATTATGGCAAAGCGGCTTCATAGAAAGGAAATGTTTGACTTACCTAATCACCTAGCTTGGCTTTTATCTCTACTCTTTTTCTTCCTGTCTTTTCTTTTTTCTTCTTTTTATTTTTTCTTGTCTATTTAATTTGCCACCTACCTGGTGCTTAAACTTACCTTGCTGCCTACCTTACACTTAAACTTACTTATCTTGTAGTTCATATCCGATGGGCGCCAGCATATGCTTACCTCATCGTCCGTTGTCTACAAACGTCAGTACTTCGTAAGGACGAAGAACTCAGACAGACGAAGATCTAAAAAGAGAAGGGTTAGTGATTATGCGTAAATATTTATTAAGCCACTTACGCTATACTACACATGTCTTTAGACGAACCCTTAGTTGGAAAATGTCAGTTTTAAAATACAAATAATCAGATGGCGCAGCACTTACGCTAATTTACACGAAGTGGCAAACTGTCTGCCGTCCTATAATAACCTAGATGGACAATGGAAATGAGTAAATATTCCAACGGTAACAGATTATGGGAAGCCGCTTTGCCACTGGAAGGAAGAAAAAGTAAAAGTAAAAGAAAAGATGAAGAAAAGGATTTTTGTTTGACGCGTCCTTTTTACTTTTTGATCCGCCCTTGTGATGAACTGTCAATCAAATCTCGGCGGAGTTCCCTAAATGGAATGCTTCCGTTTAGTATGTCCCATAAAAAATCTTCTTTAGGTGGTGTAAGATCACTTTTTACTTCAAGTTTTTATCTTCATCGGTACATAGCAACTTGTATAGTGTTAATAAGACACCGGAGATGCGTTGCCCTTTTTTCCCTTTTTTTTTCTTCGTTAAAAGTGCGTGAAGTGCCGGGAAAGGGAGCTTTAAAGCAACGGACATCCTCGTGCACAGACGTTCCGTATGGGATTTTACTCACCGAAACTCTAATCTGTGACCGAGTTTGGTTACCATCTTTCATTGGTTTCATGGAACAAGGACCTCGGAACCAGCCTTCGCTTTCCGTTTCCGCTGTTAAGGTGGAACAACTTTTCAACATGCCAAGGACTTATTTTTGCCGGAAGATGAGATAAACACTACCGTACTGCTTTACGTAGTTAGTTTGAAAGGAACAATCATTGTCGAACTAGATTTAAGGACATAATTTTCATTGCAGTCGAGGCTCTTCATATGAAAATAGACGGTAGTTAATAGATCATGGTATAGGCACGCCTTCTCTACAGATAGATCCAATGTCAGGGGAGCAGGTAAATGTACCGTTATACATTTCATGCGCATGCAAATATCTGTGCACCCTTCTCGGATTTCACATGAAGATGATCGACAGTGCTACCAGACGCCTAACACTCCGTCATCGTTACATCTTTCATATATCTTGGAATCATGGTAACGCCCTATGAAGATTATATTTACGAAGGGGTCCTTCCTCTCTGATGTGGTTCACCGTCTCTCTTTTCTTTTTCCTTTTTTTTCATGATCCCGTGTAAAATACTAAAATGCCTTCTCAACAACAAAGGTTCCAATTTACAGCGATGAGCCTTCATTTCCTTGTGATAATAGTGGCAGCAACACATGAGAAAGAGAAACAGTAACAATGAGGACTGGTAAACGAAAGAAAGAAATTTGTTTGGTCAATAAAAAACGCCATTTTTGACCTATGAGACGACTTCACTCTTCTTTTACTTTTTGAACGAAAAAAAGTGCGTTGCGGTTTTCTGGTAAGTGTTATACGTTATTGAACCTTTGTGATGATGGATGTTCATATCCGCTCTCTCAAGGGAAGAAACAACCCCAAGAGTGATCTGATGGGAGCCCACCGGGTAATAAGCGCGTGGTGGCTTACGATGACCGTAGTCCCTCTCCTGGGCTATGCTTGCGTAATGCTTAAGAGTGCTTATTGGAAGCCTGCCAAGGACAACATGCGAGGCATGCAGAAGCGCAAAAAGCATATGGTTTTTTATCTTGTGCTTGCGTAATGCTTACAATGCTTATCAAATGTATACCATACGAAGCCAACTTGGAGCCTGCGGTCCATGAGTAGCCAAACAAAAATTCAAACAAAAATTCAAACAAACGGTTCGGAATCCTGTATACTTTATACACAAGAACAAAAAGAAGAACCACAGGTGACGCAGGCTGAACTGTCGGGCTTCATGATGGCTTCAAAGCGGCGGCTTCCGATGGTGGGCTCAGACGATGGCTCAAGACGAATACAAAAAAAATCAAGTTCCATTATGTCCTTGTTACCCTATCTATTTCAGTAAATTGTACTACTCTGTCTACAAGTTTAATCAACATGTAAACCACGTATCCCTTCTGAACTAATAACATATAACTAGATCGAATTTAATACCCGCTAATAATTATTGTTCCTATTGGCTCGCTCCAGTATAAGTTGAAGCAAACCTTTCATTGTAGTACCCAGAGGGGTCTTTATGGATCAATGCCTTTTACATATCGTTAGACTGCACAAGTGCATGTACCTGATCTTATTTTCCATAATATGTGTTTGTAGATTTGCATTATTATTAAGTGATAGCAAACGGAAGCGCACACACGTATAAATGATTCGAGAAATGCAAAGCACTTTTCCTGTCTGATCCTTTTGCTTCAGTCGCCATATTCCAGCATCTGTTCCATAACATCCTAGCTATCACCAGATGAACTTGTAAGAATCTTGTTGTTACATGACTCTTACCTCGGACCTTGGTCTGTTGCTTTCAAGGAGTTTGAGAGAGTCTGAATGTACCGCACAAAGTACCAAGCAGGCAGCAACCACGGATTATATTAGAATAAATTGCAAAGGCAAATCTAAAGTATGATCCTCAACATTTCCACAGATTACACATGAATTGATGTTTCGACAACTAAACTACTTTAGTCCGGTTAATCTATTTCACCTATTATATTTTTCCAAAATTCTATAACCTAAAACTTAAGCGAAATGTGTTATATTAAGGTCTGAACGGCATTGGGAAAAGAAGGAGCATATAACTTTACCGAGAATATAAGTATATCAAGTATAATTATAACGCGCGCCCACTGTAGCATGGGGGAGCGTGTAACAACCGATCGATCATCTCACGAGAATGCAATAAAGCCGCACATAAACGTTTCTTCTGTGCTTATAACGTCATCACAGTTTCCCAGGAACCACGAATCTATGCTACGACTAGTCCACATTTGCTAAATCGTTGACTGTAATGATGATAAACGCTTGTACCTTGTTTCTTAATGGACCCTGACGAACATGCATATAGTTTTTCTTTTTTGCCATTCGTAACAAACATTTACAATGTCATCCTTCCGCTTGGTCTCTTAAAATCGTTTCATTTCCTATTTGTGTTCTTGTCTTTCAACGTTCTGAGGGTAGGCGGTGAATGGAACAGATACTTAATTAGCGTGACCTAGAAATGTTTGTATTAGACATCGCTGTATTCAGTCTCTACCTAAGATAATCATCGAATAACCCGCTTTTCCCTTTTATCGACTTGGAACATTGGTGCGGTTGAAACCACGGCCTGAAAATGTGCTCGCTTTACCACATTCTTAACGCTTTTCATGCGTGACGTCCGCATGATGAATACTTTATAAAAATAGGCTCAACAGCGATCGCATGAATGACAGAATATCGGGCAGATACTTATGTCGGATGAACTATGGAAGAGAAAAGAATGGAGACAATTTACGCACGATCGCGCTCTTTTCTTTTCTTTTTTTTTTGGAGAATTGGCGCCTGATATCAGCTCTTAGGTATCAGGAGTGGTGTGGTTGTGCTTTCTGTGGGAATAGTTACAGACATTCAGAATCTACCGCTTGGGGACACTCATGTATCGTTTTTCCGCCAACTGTTGGACGAACATCTTACTAGGTTGTAATACAAATAGATGGCAAACCGTGGGTATCTGTGAACCTAGCGTCCATAAGACAGTTCCTGTGAACCGAGTGCTCCTAAGTTAAATTCCCATTGAGTGACTACAGATAGATACTGTTTATTGGAGCCAGAAAGTTGCCAGAACGGAGTCCGAAGGATGTGGTCGCCCGCCCAAACTAGGTTCAAAGAAATCTTCTTTTTATTTCAATTTTATTGCATTTGTTTTTCTTTTTATATGTATATCACGAAACTCCTCCCAAGTCCTGGCGAAAAAAGATGATGCACCACGAAAGGTGTTAGAAGGAGGGGTAGACTGAAAGAATTAAATTTATATCTGAGAATAAAAGCGTGCCTTGAGGGGCCTAACCACATCCGAGAACGGAGTGAAGGCAACGGAGACTGTGCGAGAGAAATCGCGGCACAACCAATCTTGCACTGAAAAGAACACGAAAGTACGCAGTTAATATACCAGTCATAGCAGGATGAAGATCATGACAAAGGCACCTATGGGCGGGCCACTGGATGGTGACGCTAATTAACAGTCACGGGGACACTCTTTTGGGCAGGTGACAAGAAAGAGAAGAAAAAAAAAAGAGCCTTCGGAAAAGAAAGCCAAGGCGAGAGTACACGCGCTGTAACGTTTGACACCATGGGCATTTTGGAGAAGATTCAGGATATTGAAAATGAAATTAAGCGTACTCAGAAGAACAAAGGTACGGAGCACGTGGCATTAACAACAACAAGCCCATTGAACTGTGTTCATGACTAGCTACCGAGTACCATCTTGGTCTCTTGAAAGCTAAACTTGCCAAGTACCGTGTACAGTTGTTGGAGGGTTCAAAGACCAAGTCTGAAAAGGTTGGAATATGCGGGTCAGAGAAACAGTGAGACGGGGAGCAGCTGAGTGTCTGATACATAAATGTACGTCGTTTTACAGGGCGAGGGTTTTGATGTGATGAAATCTGGTGATGCGCGTGTTGTGATGATCGGTTTTCCGTCTGTGGGTAAATCGACATTGTTATCCAAGCTGACGACGACGGAATCTGTGGCCGCTGCATATGAATTTACCACATTGACATGTGTTCCTGGAAAATTCACCTACAAAGGAGCGAATATTCAGTTACTCGATCTGCCTGGTATTATTGAAGGAGCCTCGCAAGGCAAGGGTCGTGGACGACAGGTGATTGCTGTTGCTCGAACGGCTGATATTGTTTTGATGATGTTGGATGCGACAAAATCGGCACAACAAAGGCAAGTTGCGGTAAAGGAGAAACAGCGAGCCGCAAGAGAACGAGGGGGGCAGCCGGCAGGGAACATTTCTGGGAGATGGTGCTAATGCATGATGGTTTTGTCTCTAGACCATTGTTGGAGGCTGAACTCGAGGCTGTGGGAATTCGACTGAACCAGAACTTCCCAAATGTTTCCTTCAAAATCAAAAAGGCTGGCGGTATCAGTTTCAATGCGACAGTCAAGTTAAACTACATTGATCAGAAAATGGTACAAAACATTCTTCACGATTACAGTAAGCATTGCATCATCCCGTGACAACAAGTCTAACGCAAATGATAGAAATTTTTAATGCAGATGTGGTGATCCGAGAAGATATCAATGTTGAACAATTTCTTGATGTTGTGCTTGGTAACCGACGTTACATCAAATGTATCTATGTAAGCCGCTTTATTTATCGCTGCGATGACTTTTTGCTTATGTTTATGGTAGTGTTACAACAAAGTCGATCAGATTACGATGGAGGAAGTTGACCGGCTTGCGCGAGAGCCTGATACGGTTGTCGTGTCTTGCGAACAAGATTTGAATTTAGATTATCTCGTGGACCAGATTTGGAAAAAGCTGAATCTAATGCGAGTCTACACGAAGAAGCGAGGAGAATACCCCGATTTTGAGGATGGATTGATTGTACGAAACGGAGCTACAATTGAACACGTGTGTCATGCCATCCATCGAAGTCTAGCAAGCAGTTTCCGGTACGCTTTAGTATGGGTAAGTGACATGTTGGTCTGTCTGTGCGGGTGATTGACATGTCCTATTTTCAGGGTACATCTACAAAACATAATCCTCAACGTGTGGGAATCAATCACCTGGTACATGATGAGGATGTTGTTCAAGTGGTGAAGAAATAAAGATATACAAAAAAGGAGAACAAAAAGAGGAGGGCATAGATATAAAAAAAAAAGATCTTTAATGCAAAAGACGCAACAGTGTCAGTTCGTGAAGTTAAAAGACAAGAAAAAGATATGGTATAATATAAAAATATATAGTTTTTTTTGTGGATTAAATTTATCCGTGTATTAAAAAGAGACATTACTAAGACCGATAAGAGAGACAGAGAGAGAGAGAGAGAGAGAGAGAGAGAGCGATTCTAGACATGAGCTGAAGAAGCAAGCTCGGTCAGAACCACGACTTCTTGATGTTGTTTAATCTCGAGTTTAACAGGTTTGTCACCGCCATTGCCTCTCTGCAAGGAACTCTCGGTGCATTGAAGTTCAGCAGGATGGTTCGTAGCTAGGATACAGAAATTAAGTAACACAGAAGGCACTAAAAGAATCCTGCTTACCCCAATGGACAACGCAGGCAATCAGAGTAATATCAACGGTTGAAAGACACAATGCTAATAGACCACGTTCTTGACCGTTGTGAGCAATCATGACAGCGTAGTTAACGGTGTTAGCGATCAGTGATACAACGGAGGCAATGAGGTTGCGTTTTGCCATCATACGTAAAGATGAGCATTGGTGGGAAGTTTGTTGACTGACGTTGGGGAAGGCATAGTATTTGATGAAGATGGCTGAAAAGAGTAAGTTGATGAAGAAGCCGTAGGCCAGTACGGCGGCGGTGGCGGGAAGTTGATAGCCGATGGTGCAATGGAAAGGGAATTCGTTGCTTATCAAGGTCACACGGTAGATGGCCATCAGGATGATAAGAGCAAGATAAGGTACCAAAAGAACGAGGCTGAGCAAGTACATGGGAGTTCGGAGGCGGGATGCCTTGGGAACCGAGATAATGTAGATCTAAAGAAAAGAAATGAATAATGGGTTACACAAAACCGGTTAAGTAGGTTACCTTTTCAATAAAGTATAGATATAAAACGAGTTTAGTGATTGTGTAAATAACGGCACAGTTGACCAATCCGAGGATACATGAAATATAATTTCCATTGTTTGTGCTTGTTAACATACAAGCGATCAAGTCAAAGGCCCAACTGAATCCGTAAAACGTCAGTAGTAATGCTCGGGAATAGTATACGCGTCCATCGAGAGTCGCGACTTTTCGACCGAAAAACAGAGAAATCACGGTGATACATAATACACTGATGACTTCAGATATGATTTCAAAATTATCTGGTGAATACATAATAACTTCTTCTTTTTGTTTAAGAGAAAAGAGAAAGAGAGAAACTTAAATAATGGAGTTTATAAGTGAACAACGTAAGGGCATCTCCCTTCTTTTTCTTTATAGAGAAAAATAGGAGAAAAGAGGAGAAACAAGTGAAAAAACGAAAAAGAGAAAAGAAAAGAAGAAATAGCATTGTGAAACGGCAAACTGGGTTGGATCTGTGTGAGAGGTGTGTGCGTTTTACTTCTCCGCCTCCCGGGATCTCTCGCCTCCTTTTCTTCTTTTGTCTTTTTTTTTCCTCCTTTTTTTCTCTCCTATTCCGCTCACTTTGTACTGCATTATCAGGTTTAACTATATACACGATCTACTGTTTAATGAACGTGTCCAACGAATATAAAGTGCGTGCTATTTTTCCGTTTTCGTCATAACCCATTCCAAAAAGAGTATCCCGCCGAAATAATGTGACTTGTTATCCAAATATGGTCCGAACCGTTGTCAAATGGTGCAGCCGGTGCCTTGTTGAACGACAACCATGACAATTGAAAAACACAACATTCTTTTTGTATGCTTGGGTAAGTGAAGGCCTCCAATTTATGCACATTAAGCTAAAAGAATGAGCTAGGTAACATTTGTCGTTCTCCCATGGCAGAAGCAGTGTTTGCCCACACTGTCCAGGAACTGAATTTACAAGATCGTTTCGGAGTGATTGATTCAGCTGGTACTGCAGGCTATCACGTAAGAGCTCATTTTGAAAACACAATATGCAGGACAAAAAGTGACTAACTCGTTTCATAGGTTGGTGATACGCCCGACCATCGTAGCGCATCCACCTGCAGAAAACATGGCGTACCTGTCAATCATCATGCACGAAAAGTATGTGTCAAAGAAAACATAGAAAAAAGGAAAAGCTAATATAAAGTGAAATATTAGGTGTCCAAAGCAGATTTTAACCGGTTTGATTATATCCTTTGCATGGATACGTCCAATCTGGAGGATTTGCAGGTAAGATGGAGAATAGGTTCATAGTCCCTGAAATTTAGCGTGGAATAGGAAATGGCACCCCCAGGCTCTACTGCTGTGATCAAATTGTTTGGTGATTATGATCCTGAAGGTGAACGCATTATTCGTGATCCTTATTATGGCGGCAATGAGGGATTTGAACGTAACTTTAATCAAGTTAGCCGAGCTAGTAGAGGATTGTTGGCATCACTTGGTATGATTTGAAAATCCATAGACTTGGAATACACCCACCCGCTCCATTAGACCGCTTTTTTTTGTAAAGAAAGAAAAAAAGTTTCTCCTCCACTCAACTCCTATCAAAAAAGGAACACATTGCGTCAACCTGTTATAGGAGAGGAGTTATATAATGTCATCCTCTATTTTTTTGTCGATCCTCCGAGATGTTTTCACTGCCCGACACATGGCAGAAAATGGCAACGTGTTCTACAGTCTCAAAAGAACCTTTGTTCCTTTATTTTCTATCGCGGGAAAAAAGATCATCAAAAAGGCAGTTAATGGTTGGTTACATTGATGCATTGGCTTCCCTTTTCTTATCACGATAAGCTGGAACGTCAGTGTCTCTCCTCTTATCCTCCTTAAGTAGCTCTCTCCATGATAGATAGCAATACTTTTTAAAAAACGAGCAATGCTTCCTTTTTTCTTATGACTAATAGCAACAACCGTTTTTGTACAGAGGAAGATGGCAATTGGATCACGTCATTAATGAACCCAGGAACGAGGCGAGGTCAACTAATTCGGCCGCTCGGTGATCCACGCTTTGACAGATCCTTAACTTTGTTATTTGGCATGCACAAGTTCAAGATTAAATACTATATGAAAAGGGGAAAAGTGAACAACAACTAATCACAGACATATGTCCGCATATACTACTAGATCTCTAATGAAAACAGGCTGCATGGGCACTGATATGAACCCATAGAATCATCCGTGCGGTGACAGAAATTTCGGACAAAAATTAAATTTTCTTTTCTTTTTTCTTTTCCATTGACATCGATCATTCAACCATGGGCATGAAAAACTTGCGTGCAAAGACACGTCGCGTATACGATCGTACTATGCATGTCTACGGCATGTCATTTGGTTTTCGAAAGCCCTACCAGATCATTCGTAAGCCAATCCATGAAGAATGAGCTCCCAATGACGAACACGTTTCTTTCTAGTGGATGCATCTTTTGTTCAAGCTGCAACCAAACAAAACATTGATATAGAACCAGACCTCTCAACTACATTGGATAGTGACACAAAAACAAGTAGGTCAACTCTAATCTTCACACATGGTATCATATATTAAGCTGAGTGTAGTGATCACTGAGTGTGCGATTCAGGAGCTACGAAAGAAAGGCAAAAATTTCGAGCAAGCCGCTTTCCGAGCAAAGAAAATTGAACGCCGTCGATGTCCGCATAAAACTTCCGTCTCAAGTTCACAGTGTATTTTAGAGACGCTTGGTGCAGAGAATTCTCATCATTACTGTGTCGCAACACAGGACCATGGATTGCGAAAGCAATTACGCTCGATACCAGGTGTACCATTACTTCATATTAACCACAACGCCATTGTCCTCGAACCAATTTCTACCTATTCCAAACAAGCCATTGAGAAAGTAAGCTTTTTATTTCTGACAAACGGCATGTGGTACTCAACCTGTTTGCACTTAGGCCGAATACGAAAAGTCCCGTCCACCTCCTGCAGAAAGAGAATTGCTGAAAAGAATGTTTGGAGGCGAGGAAGAGGATAACGGTCCTAGACCCAAAAAGAGAAAGCCCAAAGGTCCCAATCCTTTGAGCTGCAAAAAGAAGCAGAAAAAGACGCCTCCGCCTCCAAAGAAGAAAAAGTCTGGCAATGAACCTGCAGATCAGACCAAGAAAACAGAAAACTAGCTTCTTGCTATTCTATTTTAACCAGGTTAGCTGCGCGGATAAAACGGGACGTTAGAATTCTATTGTAATAATACAGTGTACATTGAAACTGATCCCACCCAAATTGTGAGACGTTTCTCCTTTTCTTTTCCGAAAGTTTTAAGGCCTGCCTTTACTGGAATTGGATGCACTGCATGTCATGGAACTCAAGAACTATGCAAATGACGATTGATTATTCTTCTGATTATTTGGACTAGGGAAATGACATCCGTCAGAATACGGAAGTCTTGGGGTACCTTGTATCGTGTTCGTGGTGTATTTCAAGTCTTTCGCTTGGAAATACTCGAGTCCACTCAGTCCTGTTGTTTATGTCGATAATAGTCGCATCTCAAGGAATCGTAAGCAAATAGTGATTAGCTCGGTCCTGTTCGAGTCATTAAGGTGAACCCAGTGTCGGTATAGAAGCCGTCTATCATCCGATCAGTAATCATGGTCACCGTGACAGGCACGGTCATATATCAACAAATCATATTAACGTTGAAATATTTTGTTTATTTTTAATGCATGAATATTTGAGGAAAAAGAAAGAAAGTCTAACGATGTCTGGGGCTCATACGCGACACCGTAAACACGCCGAGAATGACGACGCCCAGAAACGCGATGGAGGCAGGTAATATGAGTTCTTGAGGAAATCCTGATCCTTCCTTTGAATGATCATCCACTCGGCGTGAGTTCTTCTTTGGACGTCTTCGTGTACGTTCTGCCAACTCGTCCTCGCTACAACTTTCTTCTGTTGCCGCCATCTGCACAGGCGTGCTGATAGGTGGCGTGGTGGGTGCTGTTGTTGCGGGTGAAACCAGTGGCGGGGGTGCTGTACCTGCCGATAGTGCTTGCGCCGATGCATCATGAACAAAAAGTTTGACCCGATCTTGGCCAAGTTTACGGGCAAGTTGGACTGCATCCTGGACATCAGCATCCGATGTCATCAAAACCTCGTCGTTCTCGTCATCCATGTAAGAAATGGTCAACCAGTCGGATGATCCATCATCCGCTTGGCCTCTTAGATGTTCGCCTAAAACTTTTTGACGTACAATCTCCAAAAGTTGTGCGTAATTGTTGGATGAAGATGCAAATCGATGTGTTTTTCCACCCGTCGAGGTAAATTTGAACATAAAGTTGCCATCTCCAGCCTTGTTCTGTCGTGGGGTATGCGAGGAGACGGTGGATCGAGCATCTTCGTTGTTTGCCACCATGCTAGCCGACTCATTTGGTGAAATTTCAGAGAAAGCGTGACTTTGAGAAAAGGAAGTGGATGGTTCGGGGGAAATGCCATGAATAGGCGCACGCGATGCTTGTGCAGACATCGGATCTGACATTTGTGAGTCTGTTTCAGTATGTTCAGCAACACCGAAGCTGTCCCAGAAACGGGACCACATCGGACCCTCGCCGTCACCACCCTGGATGCTGTTGATCTAAACCAACCCCCCTTTCTGTCAGTACCACTGTCAAAAAGAAGGATATGAATTACTTACTTGTTCCAATGTCGCGTATGTGAGTTTCAGAACATCGACAATACCGACAACTTGACCGTGCTCCAAGACGGGAAGATTAAGGTAGTGACCATCTACAGCAGCGTCAGCGGGCATAAATAATTTTTTCTTAAAAAAAATGAATTTTAAAAATTAAAAAGAAAGTTGATGTACCATGCATTCTTCTTAATGCCTCCATGATAGTCACTTGCGGAGTAGCAGTGTCAGGATGAGGCGTCATCACACGGACAACAGAACAATTTTCCGGATTTAATCCAGCAGCAATCACTCGCAACACAACATCCTTCCTAAGCAACCATGTCAGTTGAAACACCCTTGCATCTATCCTCTTTACTTACGTTGTAAAGATACCCGCTAGACCTTCACGATCTGATACGAGCACAGCCGTTGTATGGTATTCTTTCATCATTCGTGCGACATCCCGCACGTTGGTCTTGACACTCACGTCGGCAGGAGGGGTGCCGTCCAGGACAGAGTTCAGGTCAGGACAGGACATGCGGTCACGGAGCACTTCCATGTACTGGACTAACTGCACCGGACTGCTCGACCATTCCTTTTCCACACCTTCCAAAGCGTCGTACAACTTGCGAGATGAACCGAACGCCCGTTCCATCTTGTCAAGTGCTTCGTACAAACATTTTGTGATATCCAATAGACCAAAGATATCACCTTCCTCGTTGCAGACAGGCTAACAAAGAAAAAAGAGAGAGTCATGTGAATATGCGGGGACTAGGCTGATCAAACTATTTTACCAGATGTCGGAAACCGCGCGAGACCATGAGATTAAGTGCATCAGTCGCCGACGTATCGAAAGTTACACACATAGGACCTTTCGTCATGATTTGCGCTACCATGGTATCTCTATTACAGAACAATGAAAAACAATGGATAAGCAAGTTTCTTTTCTTCCATTCTTTTTGATTCCGCTTACCTTGCATCCAATGACTCCGCAACCACTCTGTATGCCAGATCTTTTGCCTGTGACACACGTGTCAACACAATGACATGTGCCTCCAACAAGTACACTTGCCGTAAAAATACCGCTCAAATGATCATCCTCATCCACCACCAAGACACAATCACTACGTTTGGCTGCCATAAGCTGAGCAGCTTCAATGACAAGCATATTCTCCTTGACAGTCAAGGCTTGAGCAGGACGCAGAGCAGAGACAGTGCCTGCGATCTTGCGGGTCTGGCGTAATCGTGTTTGTCCAGTTCGCTTTTTAGATAGTTCCTGTTCCAACTTCTTACGAATAGCCTAAACAATAGATATTGTTTGAGTTGGAAAAGTTGCAGGAATGCTTTGGTACCTCATCTCTTTTAGACTGACGCTGTCGGCTACCTAAGCTAGCTGATTCCGTACTTTCAACGCGGGTCGACGCCACCGACGGGATTTTGGTACTGGATCGTTTCGACATCAACAAGGAACAAAGTTTGTCTTATTTTCACAACCCCGTTTTCTTTTTTCTTTTTTTTTTTTTCCAACCAAAAGAAAAAAAAAATTTGAGTGCCTGTGATTGGCTGCGTCTCCATCCCTGGCTGGGCCGCCTTTCCGGAGTGGTTACTGCCCATGTGCCCCACGAACAACCAACATCTCCTTTTGGTCTCCAACCTTCTTTGTGCTTTTTATCCATCGAATTATATGTCTATACGTCGTTATGACTGCATGATGGCCTTCCCTTTAGATACATCATAGTGGTAGACTGAAACTCATTTGTTGTCAGTCCCCTGGATCGGAAGTATGAGATATACCCAATGGAATTGTGGTTGATACTAATAGAACAATGCGCATTTAATTGTTAAGCCATGGTTACCGCACGCAGTGCATAAAAACAATTAGCTGAATCATATCTTTCAGTGCTGAAGATGAATAAACAATTATGAAAGAAGAAATTTCTAACTTAAGGATGGGCTTTTGTATCTAGCGACAGGGACCAGAGGCTTTTCTTGATCATACAAAACATACAAGTATGTTGTCAGCATCACACACACCGGCAGACTGTGGTATTGTTTGGTATAATTGGAGAATTCATTCCGTTTTTCAGGTGTAGCAAACGAGAGATGAGAATGAAATAGACATGAATGCTTCTCTTCGCTACTATGCGCTCATCTCAGCCAGTTCTTTATTTTCCCAGTTACCAATCTTTTCTTGTAGTTGAATTGTCTCACCATAAAAATAATTTCGATTGGACGGTTTCTTGTCGTTTTCTAGTACGGCTCTGTTTAAATTCTACGTCGTAGAGCAGACACGTACCGATACAAGTGAACAATTTCTTGTTCAGTAAAAAGCACAACGTCTGGGTCGTCCGCCTTTTCATACCATTCAATTGCTTTGTCATAGTCTCGGTATTCACTCTATCCATACTGATAGATATCTCCAAGTTCGAGGTACCCGTATTGATTTCCTCGATCGATCGACCTCTTGTAACATTCAATTGCTTTTGACTGGTCCTTGTTCGTACCTTTTCCTTCCTTGTACATTTCGCCAATTATAAACGCACCCCATTTACTCCCTTGATCATCTGCTTTCTTATACCATTCGAATGCCTTCGAATAACTTTGTTCTACATCTGTTCCCCACTAATATGAATGGCCAAGCGCCAGTAGTGCCTTTTCGTTTCCCCGATTGGCTGCTTTCTCGAAGTATTCATACGCTTTGTCTGTATCCTTCTTGATGCCAATTCCACAGTTGTAAAATATTGCTAGCTTGTACTGTGCTTTCGTATTCTCCTGATTTGCCGCTTTCTGAAACCATTGAAACGCTAGGATATCGTCTTTCCCCGCTCCTTTGCCTGACATATATATCTTCCCGAGACTGTACTGCGCATCGGCGTACCCTTGTTCTGCTGCTTTCTCAAACCATTGCAATGCCTTCTCGTAGTCTTTCTCGGTTCCTTTGCCAATACTATACATGACCCCAAGATTATAATGAGCCCGGACGTGGTTATTATCGGCCGCTTCCTTAAACCATTCGAAGGCCATGATATGTTGTTGCTCTATATCTTCACAGATTGCATACATAACTTCAAGGCTATTTTCTGCGTTAGCGTTATTTTGAGCAGCCTTCCTTTTGAACCACTCGAGCGCTTCGTTATATTCCCAATTAACCTCCTCCGACATGTATATCAATCCGATATAGTACTGCTCAGTAGCGCTGCCCGAAGCAGCTGCTTGTTTCAATAATGCTTCGACGTAAGTCTCTTCATCATCAGTAGGGGACCTGCGGACGTCTTGCTCCATCATTGTTAGAAGATCGCAACTATTTGAATTTCAAAAGTTTGAAACAAACAACTATAAAGACAGGATGAAAGAGAACATGAACGATCGGGACACAGTAGAAAGACTTTGTCTTCGGACACCGAAAACGCGACCTCCTCAGCCTGCTTTTGTCCCACCTGGCTTAGATACCAAGCCCTGCTAATATGGTGGTACGTGCCGAGCCAATGTCAGCCAGACACATGTAGTTAAAGGTTAGCAATGGAACACACCTTTACGATTTATATATCTGCCTACATAACTCAAAAAAAAAAAAGGGCAGCCATCAGGTATCAAAGACAGAAGAACAGGATGAAAATTACCTTTACTCTTGTCGTCCTGCATCACCATTACGATATTGGATTCTATTCTCTCAAGGTGTAATAGATGTATAATTGAGGGAACGTAGAGCAGCCTCCGTTCCCGAAAAGTAAAATATGATAGGAAGGAATTAAGAGAATGCGGAAGATATCACATGTCATTTCAGTGATGCATAATGCACTGACAAATACTCTTGCAACAGTTCACAACTTGACAAGTAGCAGAGGCTACAGACGTCCATACTCGCCACATTATTCTCTGCTTTTAGACTCTTGAAAATTCTGGTGAAAATCAAAAGCGCATTATAGAAGAAATGTATCGCATACGTGGTTTAGTGAATAAAATGACGAGATCGCGCTCTCAAGCTTGAATCCAGCATGCGGCGATCTTGCGATAAGCGAGGAACGAAAGCTAGGAAATGCTGGAGGTACTTGAGATCACGGCAAAGATGTCACAATACCTTAGGCCATACGGATCCTGTGTTACATATTTGAATAGATCTACTTCTATCTATAAATGAAGGCCATTTAGATTCAGCAAATCAAAGGTTATAGGATGATAATAGTATTTCAATACGACACACTGTCTAATTAACTTCTTTTTTTTATCGTGAATCCGTTTGCTTGACGTGGAATTACATGCCCTCAGTACGTCCTGAATTCGGACGTTGGACTACTGATTGCTACACCTATAGGATCTATTCGTAAAGTTTCCTTTGATGGTTTAATCCGTCAATTCGAGTAGTTCTGGTGCGTTTTCTCAAACTGTGTGTCAGTGGCCACATGAGCTGATGCAGAAGAAAGGATTTGCTTTCGGACAGCCAAAGCCGTCCATCATCAGCCTTCTTTCGACCGCGTGACTACGGTGACCTAGGTGCACTGTTTTGAGGTGAGTTGGTGTGGTACAGAAAGCTTGAAAAACGTGCCCGTAACCGGTGACACATGGTATTAAAGATGATGTCCAGTATAGAATTGACTGAGATGACTTCTCCGATATATGAATGACCTGCGAGGTGTGAATGATTAATAGCGAACCTAATAAAATGATTAGAAAATTCGTGAGAATATAGGGATTCGCTTACCCTAAGTATCAAACCGTATTATCTACGGCGATACGTGCACTTTCGTGCACATGGACCATAGAACAGTAACATAACGCGGTAAGAATATCTGCCAAAGGATTCCATTATCACTGATCGACCAAATGGTGTGTACATTTAATTCGTCGCGTGTATGCTAGGAAACTTATGTACAAAGCGATTATGCATCCCGCCGCTTAGCTATGTCGGCTAATTGGCTGTTCGAATGGCTGTCCGAAGGAAAGCCCGAGAAGAAATCCTTCAGAAATTTCATCGAAATTGCTGCAGCTTCCATGTTTGGAATGTCGTGTATCCTGTATTGTGATTGGCCGAAATGTGCGACATCACAGTAAACCAAGCGCCACAGCCTACCACTAGACTCTGTGGTTGACACCGACACCCCAGATTCAATGGATCTTAAACTTGCAGCCGAAATCGAACAAGCGAAGGAGGCAGCTTCGCAGTACACAATTATTAACAATCCCCTTCGTAATATAATCACATGTGCGACGAGAGACGCTTTTCTTGGAACAAGATCCATCGATAGCTACGTGAGCTTCGTGGAAGCCTTGATCAAAGACGCCGACAACGTGTTCAGCCAATATGACATCGATATGCCCATGCTTGTCATCAACTCTTTGAAATCCCAGGATACACACTTGGAGACATACAATGAATTGAAACTCTATCCACAGGAAGAGTTGGGCACATATAAAGCAAATCTCATCGCCATGGTGAGAGGTGTTGTCGTAAGTTAACTTTTACTTCATTATTGGTTACTGTTCGGTGATCCTAATGCTGACTTTGATGTTCTAGTCAAGAAATGTTTTAACCGAGGCGGATTGCAAAACCAACTTTTCGAGTCAGTTGCTGGAGGACGCAGACGTAATTCCTAGTAAAGCTATGTTTGACCGTCGTCTTGTACGGCTGAACACATCCATGCTGTACGTGATTGTACCTACGAGAATGAAAGAGAAAAAAAAATACCAACGAGTAATTGTATCTGGATAGCTACAAGCAGAACAAATTCAATCTCACGCGCGAAGACACTGCCGGTTATTCTGCCTTGATCAACGACATTCTCTTTGGTAGCATTGATGTTGAATCAGATAATTCCGATAGACCGCCGCCAACACCACTGGAACGCGTTCCACGATTCTTGGAAACCATTTCCTCCTGCATCGGTAGGCTATCGGCAACAGGCATATTACGAAAGAATTGAATACCGATCCTCCTTTCTTCTACTACAGGCATTTTCCACCTGGATCCGAACCGCGTCTTGGATATCCTTCTCGATTTCTTCATCGACGAATTGCTAGTAAATCATGTATTTTGGATTACTCTTTTCAAGCAGTCTGGCTGGATCCAAAAATTCGTACCAAAGTCCACGGCGGAAGCAAATGAAGAGGAAGCACCTTCGACTTACAGTGCGGTGATGGCCCATTTGTTAGGTTTCAAGTTCGATTTTTATCATGTAATTTGGCGAAGACGGATGATGCATGTGAACACTCACCACACTTTGGCAGACTACAGAGGTTCAAGATGCACCAAAAGAGTTGTATTACGCATGTGCGTTGCTACTGAAGAATGGTTTAATTCGACTGTGCGATATTTTGCCATACGTAAGTGCATCAACAAAAATTTCCGCTTGGAACCTAACGTTTGTTTTCAACGTCCTTAGCTTAGACCATATGAGAAGGAGATAGAAGCCAACAAAGCGCGATACATGGAGTACATGAACAAAGAAATCAAAACAAATAGCGGAGGAATGTTGGCTGTGCGTATCCTGAGCACGCTGTACGGCTCAAATGACTTACCCAACTTTTTCCATAGATGTATGGCGCATTAGGTGAAAATGGGACAACAGAGAAGTTGGAACGTCCAAAGAAAAAGAAGGCAGAAGCTACCTCAGATGTTCGTACCTCGTATTCCTCTTTTTACCCCTAATTAATCTTTGTTCGCGTTAGACACCTTCTTATACCGCAAATGATGTGGTTGAGTTGACCAGAGCACTGCTGTCCGTAGGAGATATCCAGAATGTTGAGGTAATTATGGCCAAGTACGATAAGATCTGCGACATGGATCCATCGCTCTCTCGCGACGTTTATCACCTTGCCGACACCATTCTGGAACCTATTTTTCAAAAATACGTATCTGAGGAAGTGCGCTCTCGCTATGCTTTTCTCGCCAAATGTGCGCAGGATTCTGAACTAGTAACACATTTCAAAGCACGTGACGGTAGAATCCCAGAAATGCCGAAACTTGCCGATGTGCTGGTTACGGATATCAAATTGCATGGTACCTACGACCTAGAGAAAAAGGAGCGCTATGTGTTCTTTTTCGAGGACAGTGAAAACGCTGTGAAGAAATGCGAAACCTTTGAAGATCTTACCGAACGGTTTATGTCTGTGATGCGCCTCGCTGGCTACCGATCTTACCTAGTACCTTCGTTATACCAGAGACTCATATTGATACTGCAAGGAATTTTGGAACGCGTATGTGTAAAAAAACGAATAGTCATTGTTGGACTAATGATTGTTGTAGGGATCGGAATTGCCAGACTCGCGGGTGCATTGTTTGACTATGGTTCGAGAATTTTTATTACCATCTGTTTCGTTCAGCGACAATAACCCTGGAACCATGGCATTGGTCTGGGAAGTACTGGATAAATTAACATACCAAGAACGGTAAGTCATGCCTTCGTTCATAGAAATTATCATGACACTGGATTTAGCTATGCTCTGTATGGAGAGTGGGGAACTGATTTTTACCGCAAATCAATTGAGACAAAACTTATAAAAGCGCGTACGGAACGCGATGTCCGATCAGTGATGCGGTAAGTGTAAAGACCTGAACGTTTCTTTGTTCTTATTCTTTTCTTTAGGCGCATCTCAAAGAACGATGTCCGTGAATGCGGCCGTGACTTGGGAAAACTGGCCCACTCTAATCCCATCATTGTCTTCCATATCATGCTTGATCAAATCCAGCATTTTGATAACTTGGCACCATACCTGGCGGATGCTTGTCGTTACATGCATAGCTTTGCCTATGACGTCCTTGGTTATGTGATGACAGAGAAATGGACTGGTGGACAAGGCCCGGGTAGAACCAGGAAGCAGAAAATGAAGGAGGATGGCACGCCGGCACTATGGCTACGAGGTGAGTTCCTGTCAAGGCTTGTATGAGAGCACTTCTTTACGTTTTCGTTTTGTTAGCGCTCGCTGTCTTTGGCGGCATGCTGTACAAAAAACAAGGCATTGATCCAACACCATTACTGCGATATTTGATGTACCGCTTGCAGTTCAACGATTCTGTGCCTGACTTGATCCTTTTCAATGAATTTATTACGAAACTCTCTGGTATCGAGATCATTGGTAGCACACTTACAGACGATCAAATCACATCTACAGGATGCAGTGAAGCGCTAAAGATGGAAACGTTTCAGCCAATTTCGAATGACAACCGCCGCGCTGGTAGACGCGTCCTGTCACGCCTCAAAGACACTCTGAAGAACAACGCAGCGTTAGATATACTCGTACTTCTGTACCGCCTTATCGAGGCTTGTTCTGCGGAGGAGGACGTCAGCACATTCGAACGTGGCACTAAGTTAGACTACGCGCACCAAGCGTTTTTGCAGTACACAGAATTGTTAACGACTGTATTTGATGAGCAAGAATATGGTGCTTTGATTCCCGATGCGACAGTTCTTGCGGCGCAGTACCGCTTACCACCCGACATCATCATGCATATTATTCGACCCAAGACACGATTACTCTTGCAGGAAAATCGCGAGAACGGAGATTATCAAACAGAGGCGCATCCAGCTTTCCGACCACTCATCGAAAATATGCCACAGATATTGTCGAATCCGATGATACAATCTGCTGTTGAGAATGTCATTTCGCCCGAATTCTATGTCACTTTCTGGCAGCTGAATTTATATGACATTGTTTGTCCTGTTTCGCATTATGAAGAGGCGATGAAACGTCATGAAAATATGCTGGCACAGTGCCGTAATACACGTTCCGTTTTCTACGTCGGCAACAGACTTTCTGTGGTAGAAAAAGCGGAACGACAGGCGCAGACAAGTTTACGAACTCTGGAGGAAGACCTTCCACGACACAAACAGGACGTGGAACGAACGTTGAAGATGTTGGACGAGACACAGACGCGATGGTTCCCATCGTCGGTGGATCGACTACCGTTGATTATGAACATCATGCAGCATTGCTTATTACCAAGAAGCATCTTATCAGAAGCAGATGCGGTGTTCTGTTACGAGTTTGTTATGTTGATGCACAAGCTTGGCGTGAAGAATTTCTCCAGTTTGACGTTGTTTGACAAGGTGCTCTCGGAGAACTTACCCGCTGTTTTGATGAGCTTCACCGAATACGAAGCTACAATCCATGCACGATTTTTGTTCAAGATTTTTGCCAAGATGTCCCAATGGCATCGCGACGAGAAACTGTATCTGAAAGAAGCCCATGGTGACGGATTGATTGGATTCCAGAAGAAGTGGAATGTTCAGACATCATCGCAAGATGTGGTTCGAGAAGACCTATTAACATTTTTGGAGTTCAAGAAGGTCATGCATAAGTGGCATCTAAAGACCAGTCTTGTCCTTGAGCAAGCGCTGCAGTCGGGCGAATCTCAGCAGATCCGTAATGCATTCCTTATTTTACGACAATTTATTCCCTGTTTCCCCGCAATCCGGCAGCACGGCGAGGTTCTGGTGAAGGCTACTCAAGAACTTGCTAATAATGAAAAGCGAAACGACCTGAAGGTGCTCGCAAGAAGGTAAGTTCCAGCAACTGTAAGGAAAGATGTACTCATCCCCTGGTACAGCTACTTGGGCTTGATTGAAAAGAGCAAAGCGCGCTGGATCAGCAAACACGCCTTTTTGGGTATTGAAGAGGTAAGCTATAGAGATGATAACGCTGATCTCATAAATGTCCGTATAGCCCGAAGCAGAAGCAAACCAAACACCTGCTGGAGTTAAGCAGATACCAGCTTCAGCTAACGGAAGTCCTGCAGTCAAACCGGAAAGTCCTCATGAGGACCGTACAGAGAGAACCAACCTTACGACAACGGAGATGAAGCGAACAAGAGAAGATTCGTTGAACAACGTTACCAAGAGACCAAGAAGTGATGATGAAGTGCGGAACAGTCGACATGAACCTAGCAATAGCCGACATGAATCAAGCAATAATCGACGAGAGCCTAGTAACAGCCGAAGAGAGCCTAGTAATAGCCGGCGGGAGCCCAGTACGGGCCGACATGACAACAGCAGTATCCGACGAGAACCTAGCAGTAGCCGTCACCGTTCTTCAGCATCCTCTTCTCGTGAGTCGCCTAGAGAAAGCGCAAAAGAGAACATTGTGTCAGGTGCCACGTCTCGGTTGGCAAACAAGGACACGGGACGAGATGTGCGAGCGGTGTCTTCCCGAAACTCTGCTAGAGATACAAGAGACTTGCGCGATACAAGAGAAATCAGAGATGCAAGAGAGTCTCGCGATTCAAGAGAGATACGGGATTCAAGGGACGTACGTGAAACGAGGGAAACACGAGACACAAGAGAGATTCGCGATTCAAGAGAAACGCGTGACTCGAGGGATACGCGTGAAACCAGGGAGACCCGTGACACAAGGGAAACACGCGATGGAAGAGAAGCAAGAGACAGCAGAGACGACAAGGCCGGTGCATCCAGAGTGAGCACAAGCCGAAAGCGGTCCTCTGAAGACGACGCAGGCAGCGAACGCAAACGACATAGGTAAAAGCAGGCATCAGTTGTGTAATTATGAAGCTAAGCATGCAATGTTTAGGGATGACGAACGAAGAAGTGAACGACGGGATGATAGACGAGATGACCGGCGCGAACGTGATCGTCGCGAGCGTGATCGTGACCATCGAAGCCGTAGACGGCGATAGTGGTCGTTGTAACCTAGTTTTATCCATTCAAACACAAGTAAAAACAGAAAAAAGAAAAAGAAATACATCAATCGATAAATCGTATATGCTGAAACGCTACCCCCGATGAATTCAAGCAAACTGATCTATCAAGACATGTCGATTCATGGTCTGACGGAAAGAGTCTAGAACAAAAGCTATGCAGTGGCAACATGTCTGTGAAGAAGAAGGATGGTCGTAGTGCTTGGATCCGTTTGGAATTTGTATGATCTTGGCATGCCTGTACCAAACACATCTGCCTCTTCGCCTTCGTTTGCAAAAGGGCCTTCTTCCGCAGCGAGAAAAAGATGCATTTCTCTTGTGAAGCCTTTGGTATGATTGGCAACTTGGTCCGTTGCGTCTCCGCTTTCGAAATCAGTGCATTATCCACAATAGGCAGCCCCTTCCCTTTTCGACGTAGGTGAACAAATGTTGTTGATGGAAGAATGACCTCTTAGGTGACCCGTTCCTACGAACGCGCATGTACTGACTCTTTAAGCCTTGAGTACGGAATGTGGAGACCAAAACAAGTGCTTTGATTCTAGCTCATAAAAAAAGAAGAACACTGCGCATGATGCCGTTAGTGAAGGCATCAGTGACCGAAAGAGGATTAGGAATACAGGGAGATGGTTGACTGGAGTGACCAAGCTAGGTGTATTCTTGCATAGGTGAAAACTCAGCTCGCAAGAACTGGCTACTGATATAATATGTACCCTATTCATTTCAATAACTTGACTATAGCTCAGGAGGTCGATAATGAGCGAGGATTGAATTAGAGAGAGCTGTATTTTAAACCATCAAAATGAGAATGGTTGGAGCACTGCCCACCGCCACCGTCAACTTAGTTTAATCTGCAGACAATAGATCGTAGTCTACCGATGACTCCATTATGGTTGTGTGACATGCAGACGAGCGATATTGCACATCTTCGAATGTTCTGGAGGACACGGTCATCCTCCAATACTTTGCATCCATGTCCAAAAGATTAGGTCTTTGACTTCTCTTTGCGAAAGCCTATTGCGTCCTACAGAAAATTTGATAAGTCTTGGCAGTCCCGGATCATGACCATGATAGTGATTGTAGAGAGGTTTTACACGGCCCATCATTAAGGCGTGGTTCGTTGAAATTCATGTGGTGAGCAATGACAAGATTAAACCAAAGGAACTGGAGCCGTAGGGCAACAAGTAACAAAATAAAATAGAAGGTTGAAATGAGAATCATTGATTCATCACCCTTCCTTTCTCTTTGTCTTTTCGTTTTTCACGAATATCAAACGCCTTCACCACTTTGCAAATTCTGCAGGGACCTGTCATGAGATGACTTCTGTCGCAAGCTATCTGGACGACTACAGCGTCGAAACCGTTTCTGTCGATATATGTACTGCGTTCTTTACGTTGCTACAAGCAACTGTGAGTCAGGATTTGCTCAGACTACGGGTACAACAACCATGAAGGTACGTAATATCATCTTCATCTTTCGTAATTATGATGTGTTTTGTACAGACGCGTTGCGATCATTGGTACCTTGTAATGAACAAAAGCTCGTATTTTAAATCGGTACAATCTATGATAGACCATGTCGAGTTGCTGCGCAGCAACAGTTTCCTTAATCGCCGAATCTGCTTTATCATCGATGATGATCAGCTGCCTGCCAAGCAGTCTACGAACAAAATTGGGAAACAGAAACCCAATGCTGCGCCCAATGCTGCGACTCGAGCAGCGATTAAAGGAGTGAAAAAGGAAAAGATCCGAAAAACAAGCGCGATAACCCTTTCGATTCTTCCTTGAAATCAAAGATTCTATGGAGCAGGTACGCCCAATAAATAAACCTCCTGGATGCTTATGTGATGTGTATCACCTCTCTTCCCTGGGATCTGTATTTTCGTGCACCGTTCGAGGACGATCCTTGCGTTGCGACACGGGCTCACCCATCAGCGATTAAAGCGGCCATATATTCGCTTGACAATGACTTACTCATGCATGGCGGTGCGTTGGAAACTATAGTAATAAGAGTAGAACACGGACGCATATTCATTTTATTTTATTTGCACGGGGGGGGGTTACTACGTATTAGTTATCGCAAAAGCAGCTTGCCAGGTCGTGTGACGATAAAGGCATCGTTGCTTGAAAAGCTTGGTTCCAGGAAGACCGATGAAAGCGGTTATATCCTGGTACCTATATGCAGTCTCCTAGCTCAAACTTGACGCACCAGTTAGGACGAAAGACACCTGATAACTATTCGTACGATGTCCGGAAATGATTACGCCAGCAATATCCTTTGCAACGATTAAAAAGGTTGCCATCAATACCAACGCGGATTTTAACATTGCAGGCGATACAGTGAACAATGTAAAGCTAAGAAAGTAAACAATTAAATGGTAATTAACCGTCATTTGAAGATGATTGGCCGCCTCGACATAATATTAGCGTTGGGAAGGGATCGATTCAGAATTGTGTTGCGCTTCTATTACGTACGATATTCTTCTTTGATGAAGATTCAACAAGGCCCTTTTCTTTCAGTGTATATATATCATGAGCTTGACGAAGTTTATTTGTGTAACGTCAGAGGCGTCCAGTCACTGCTTAGCTGCCGGTTAACAGACATTCACGCTTATGTCGCTATGATGGTTTTCGGATATGCCGTAATAGTGACTGCAAAAGCCGGAGCATTGTTGGCCGCTGTCTGAGCCACAGCCGTACAAGGTTTTGGTGAGGGGGTGCGACTCGCATTTACCTCTTCTATGTTGCGAACACCAGTCGCTTCTTCTAGAGGTAACAGTGCATGGATAGAGCTGCGCTCCATTGGAAATGACCCAACTTCTTTCGGATTCAACTGCGCAAGCATGTATGCTGATAGCAAGTAGAAGACTGATCACAAGTGGGCTTCGAATAGTGGAGCTGGAGGCGTAACAAAGGACTAAAAAGAGGGTGCCAGTGTATTGATCATAAATTCTCATCAACAACTGAAGCAGATTCTACGTGCATTTTGCGTGGTGATGAGTAGGATTAGTGGTATTGTTGGGTTGGGTTTACTGCGAGGCTTGAGTTGAAGAGCAGTAAACCGAAAGTACAGCTCCTTTATATGCTTGATGCGGGTTTAAGTCTTTCACTGTCTGTCTCTGCCTTCTCAGGGTGTTTTTTCTTTGTTAATACGACCAGATAATACGGCCAGACAATACGACCAGATAATACGACCAAATAATACGACCAATAATACGACCAAACAATACGACCAAATAATACGACCAAATAATACGACCAAATAATACGACCAAATAATACGACCAGACAATACGACCAGGTAATACGACCAGGTAATACGACCAATTAATACGACCAATAATACGACCAAACAATACGACCATAATACGACCAATTAATACGACCAGAAATACGACTGATAATACGACCAGATAATACGACCAGATAATACGACCAGATAATACGACCAGATAATACGACCAGATAATACGACCAGATAATACGACCAAATAATACGACCAGACAATACGACCAGATAATACGACCAGGTAATACGACCAGATAATACGACCAAATAATACGACCAAATAATACGACCAAATAATACGACCAAATAATACGACCAAATAATACGACCAAATAATACGACCAAATAATACGACCAGGTAATACGACCAAATAATCTCTATGTTTCAGAACTGTTGGTTGCAGGGATTCCCACACTGGGATCTGCATGTTGCAGCAAGAATTCAAGCTAGTCAATCAAGAAAATTTGTGAATAAGGATAAGGTGCTTTGAACTTCCGTTTCGGCATACGAGGCGTTTTTAACACACAGACGCCACAACCAAGAACGTTGAGGAAACGAGACGGATTTCTACATTGGTGTATCAGTTATTATCTCAACTAAGCATAGTCGGAGAACATTTCCACAACATTGGACCTGTGTATGGGAGGCGAAATATCGACAAGACAATATAGTTATTTGTTCTTGTAGTGTCGGTTATCTAACGAAATCGAGATGGTGAAGTTCGTTAGACTCGATGTACTGTTTTTGTTTTTGTGAAAAAGAACGAGGAGCTATTTTACTAAAAGCTTTTTTAGATAACCGAATTCAGCAGAGTGATGTGTACTAGGCTTATTAGGAGCTGTTGTGTACCATTGAGTTGTTTAGACACAACAGTTCTCAACTGCCCCACAGGATAGCTGCTTTTCATAATCCTATACAAAGGTCATATTCAATCACCCGCTTAATTGCTGATTTCCTCACACGCATAATGCTGCACATTTGATACAGAAAAAGGTTCTCGCATTCGTCCACTGGAGGGTAGCAAGATTTATTTGAAGTGAATTATTAAGGGCACTCCAATGGAATATTCCACTTCTCTCAGAACTGATGCCTACGTAATACCAGTTCTATGTCGTATTCAGACTCTTGATAAAATCTAATGACTATTTCTGCAGGGATGTTCTGAATAGCGAGGCTCATAAGCGGAACAACTTCAAGGACGAGACGTTCCGAACTGTGAAGCCGCTCAAATGGCAGGTTTACGCAGCATGGCATAGAAATTACAAAATAAGTCAAGACAGTGCGTAAGACTTCGGTGAAGGGAGTCCTGATGGAGTGTCGCATGCAATTCCCTTATTTGAAATGTTTGCCATTAAGCGCATTTTGGCCATGTCCTTATTTTCCTTGTTGTTAATTGTGAATGCAAGTCCTCCTCTAACAAGGCTTATAAATCAGCGCATTCAAGCTACAGAATTGACCGAAACGCAGCGGTACCCCCATAGCTTCAGCCACCAAGTACAGACATCTGGTTGAAACTACTGAGAGTTGAAATTGTATGGAATTGTTTAAGGTGCATATCCTTCTCTAGTTTCTCCAAAAATGTTGAAAATACTGAGGGTTGAAAAAGATCGATCATCGGGGGACCACTGTACATCTTTCTGCAACGGAGGCGCGGATCTGTTAAATATATATCAACCGAATCAGATAACCTGGAGAACTCCGTAGACTCGGTATATGATCATTTCCCATGGTAAGAAAACCGGGTGAAGCACGCTCAGTAGACTGGATATACTTGCGGAATCTGCCGATTGTTCCAGCAAGGAAGCTGCGAATGTTTCTGAAGAAAGCCGTATTCCCTCAGAACTGGTACTCAAGCAAGTTATATCAATCCAAAATGATGGTTAACTAGAACGCGCCTTTCACGTTCTACTTGGAATCAGTCACCTGATAATGGCCATAGGCACACGAACATTTTCGGTTTATCAAAAAATCACGGATTTATACAGTCCGCCAGCTGCCCACGTGACCCGTGATTTTTGAGTTTGGGCTCACGGACGGTATCTGAAAATCCCAGGGATAAATGTATAACCGTCTTCATATAGCTGATTTCAACGGCAAGTACTATTTATTTACATTTGCCTGCATCATGTCTTTACTATGATATATCATCTAGCACTTGTATCTCGCTCATTGACGCCGGCTTGAATATTAGGCGAATTGGAACACCTTTGTTCATGGATAGTGGTTTCGGATTACATGTGATGGTTTATGCATCTCCGCTTTTTCTCTACCACAATGATATAATGGATTCGCTATTATATCATAGATGTTCCAGATATGCTCTAGTTTGTACCGGGTGTCCTTCATGCCCGAGAAGCTATTGGCCACACAGCCTGTTTATTGTAATCTATCTGTGAAGATTTCTTTTTGAGGCATGACCTCTTCTCGTTCTCAAACACATATTTAAAAACAAATATTCTATTCGATTGTCATCTATAACAAGCTATTATCCCTTTTTCTTCATTCTTTCGAATATATTCATCTTAACGGTATTTTTCTTTATTGGTAATCATGTCATGGACTAACCTGTTCTTCAGGATCCTCTTTCGCGTGAGCCGTATCATCAACCTACGTAGTTGCGGGTACGGGATGGCTTCCTTGTGATGATATCAGCTCTTTTTGTCCTTTAACCAAACGGTTTGTCATTATTATTCCTTGTATGCCAATACTTACTATGCAATAGACTTCTGAACAGTTTATTACCTTCTTTTGTCTTTACCGATAACCAAGGGTAGGTATCTTTACTCCAAAACAAATCAAGCTAATATCCTTCCAACAGTGGGACGTCTATGGGTGATGGCTGCTCAAGTCGTATTTGGTAGTCGCCATCTCGTTTTCTCGCTGAACGCATTTTCTATTTACTGTAAGTGATTTCACTGCAGTAACGTTTTGATACTGAGATTTTGAATCTGCTATTGGTTGACGGTTATGATACACCCACAACACCATGTTGTGGGTGTTCACAAAAAAAAAGCGCCGTAGATCCTCCGGGAACTGTAAGTGTGATTTAATCAGGTTTCATTTTAATTGTGCTAATGTCTTTTCCTAACAGGCGGCTTTGTGTGATGGCACCAGGACTATCACCATCTCATCCAAGGTACTTTCAGGGTCCTGCAAAGCGTCCTCCTCCGGGAGGCATATATGCTAAAACCATCAGGTAAGAAACATCGTCGGACTTTTGTGTGAGCTGACTTTTCCCTGATTTTTCATACACCGTTCTGTTTGCTCATAGTCTAGCTGTATATCTGGGGTACCAACTTGCTACTGCGAACATTGGAAACAATGTGTCGCATCTTGTGATAAAGACAAAATCGAGGGAGTTGCGACCCAGCTTAGAAGATATTCTTGCATTGAACGCGCCTTGGCAACCCACGGAACGACTGCCTTGTCAACAGATCAGTGAGCAGATTTGTCAAGTGAAAACGTTAGAATGAATGGAAATCACAGTAACGCCAGCGTCCATACTTGTCGTCTATCGTCCTGTAGGGACTGGATGTGGCAGAAACCAGAGATGGTTGAGAACGTGAGAGCATTGATCTGCAGTACTTTCGAACGCTTGAATAGCATAGCACCCATCCAAGTGACATGTTGAAACGTACCAAAACTATGACAACCCATACGAAAAGGAAAATTCACGGAAATAAACAATGGCGCGCAATACGAGCTTACGTTATTATATATAGCACAAATACGTATCCAAAATAGTAACACAGCCAATCCGCTTATGTTATGTGGCAAAACTCTACGTTTTGCAAGACTTTCTCATAGAAACGGGAACACGAATGACAGTAGGAACGCAAAAATGCTGAGTCCACATAGTCAGTGCTTCCTGATAATGCAACTCAATCCCCTCTACTTTGAACGCGTGTACTGCTAATATCCGGAAGAGCAGAGTAGTTCATGTAGAAGCAAAGAATAGACAATGCGCATCATCTTAACTGATCAATACAGGAACATACAAAGGTTAATCGGTTGGATTAGCTGATTGTTATTACATGTATATTTCTAAACAAAACAGATCCGATGTGATTAACCAGCATCGTGATGTTTTTGATTCTCAAAAAATCTTTAGTTCTCGAAAGTGAAAGAAAGACCGAGCTTGTGAGCGTTCTCGTTGAGGCGGGAGGGGTCGATGGAGGCACCGAGGTTAACCTTGACACCAGGTCGGAGGGCCTGAGTGTAACTAAATAGCAGAGATGTATTAGTTACCACTACCCAATCACACATCATGATGGGATACTTACGCGACACCGAGGACACCAGAGTTGGCGATCTTACCCTTGACGAAGGCAGAGCTGTCCAACTTGAGCTTGGCACCAACCTCAAGAGCAACGGCGTTGCTACCCTTGGTGTTCCACGAGGCCTTACCGGAAGCCTCGAGGTCGCTGTTAACGCGGTGGTAGTACGAAGCAGCGAAGTTGGTCAATTCATTGCTGGCGTGGACGGCAACAGCGTATTCCTTAGCAGAGTAACCCAAAGCAGTGTTGAAACGGGTAACCTAGGCAAAAATCATCAATTAGATTCCTGATCTCCTCGATCCGCTCTTTCTTTCTTTTTCTCCTTACCTTGGCCTCAGGGACGCTGTAGGTAGCCTCACCACCAACGAGGAAACCGTTACGGCCAACAACGGAGTTGACGCTGAACTGAGTCTATTGCAGAAAAAAATGGGGAATCACGTCAGTCACCGCGGAGATACAAACCACGTAAAAAGAAAAAAAAAGTTTGAACTAACCTTGAAGACATCGAGAGTAGCAATGGTGTGGACGTTGGGCTGCTTGTAGGTGGCGTTGATCTTGGCAGCCTTCTCGTTCACAGAGGGAAGGAGGGAAGTCAACAATTCAAGCTTGAGACCCTCTGTGGGGGTGAAGAGAAAAAAGACAAAAAGTTTAACCTTCCACGTGTCTCACCTTAAAAAAAAAAAAGAAGAGAAACTTACTGGCGAGGTTGTTCTCGAGTTCAATCTTGCCGTTAAGATGGTTGGAGGTGGTCCAGGCTTCAGTGAAGGAGATACCGTTGGCCTTGTCGGCGTACTTGGTCTCAAGATCACCGACAATGATGCCGGTCTTGTTGTCTCTCTGACCATTAACCTTGAAGGTCTGTTCAAAGTTTTCTACGTGTTAACCACCTGTCTTTTATCTCTTCCAAATGATTTTACATACCACACCGTTGGGGGCGGTGGTCTTGACCTCGAGCTTGACACCACCGACAGGGTAGTCCTTGGTCAAAAGGTCCTTGGCGGGCTTGCCAATGTCATTGAAAGCAACTGAAGCGCTTTCGTCAGCAAATAGACAAAGAAACGCGTAGGATATATCCTATGAACTTACCAGGAACGGACATCTAAAAGAAAAGTTAGAGATAAGAAGTCTTTTGATCTCTTCCCACTATTACCTTGTAATTATAGTTTTTTTTTCGTTAAGAAGAAAAGAAAAAAAGAATTAAAAAAGGTTGGGGTCCCAGTCTTTCACAGTGGCGCCTGGGGATCAGTGGCCAATAAGAATCGCGTTTTTTTAGGCCAATGAAATTGCTTAGAATGGCTCTTGTGATCGGAATGAGCCGTAACCTTTGGCCGAATCGCGACAATTAGCATGTGTCACGGTTTTGCAGTGATCCAGATTAACGACAGTTCTATGATGCTACACGTCAAAACTCGTTTACAAGATATGAATCAGATGGTTTTTATTTAGTCGTATATGTTTACATTCCTCTAAATCGATGCCGTGTTCTATGACAAACCGAGTTTTGAGTTCAAGGAGAGCAACAGAGGCGTCGTTCACCCATCGATGATGGAATAATTGATATCATCGTGCTTAGCCCGAGGATAAACGTTCTCTGCACAAGAAGCCACGCCAATATCACCAATTAGTGGGTTCCATAATGGAGAAAGTAAACCATTGCGACTTCCACGGGATAAGCGACGGTGTATGTGGGTGACGCTCTGAAGAGAGCTAGTCTGTAAACAAAACAATGTGTGCTGCAGTTTCCTCCAGTTTTGCCAAGCTAGAAGGGTGTGTTTTATTATAAAAATGTGTTTTGGAGGTAAAAATAAAAAAAAAAAAAGAAGTTTGATGCAGTTGAGATGTAAGAGATTGAGGTAGCATCAGAATTTCAGGTAACGCCCATTATCTTCAGCCATAATCATTGCATCAAACCATTTATCTACCAGGTAATCAGAGGTTAAGTACACACGCACACATATATACAAAAAAAATTAACATAAAAAGCCTACAAAAAGGAATCAATGTGGTTGTATGAGACCAACAAGTAGAAATATATCATCTGAGGACTATATAAGACGGTAGAACCAGTCTTTCATTTGGATAATATGATTCTTTAAATACATTTTACCTTCTAGAAAAAGCCCTTTTTGTCCAATGATCAAAATACAATCAAAGACGAACTGTGCAACATCAGAGGATCAAAAGCAAAACAATGGAATCCTCGGTTTATCCAGGTAAATTTAAATCCAGTGACCAAAGAAACAAAAAGATGTTCAAAGTAGCAGCAAGATAGTTTGAATAATACGACATTAATAACAAATATCTACGACTCGCTTCGCTTCGTCGAGCCATAACAGTTGATTAGTGGTCTTGATAAACTACAACGTAGTATACTCACCGTGGAAGAAATCACTTGCATGTATTGCAAGGGGTTTATCCCCGAATTTCTTTTTCCTAAAGGATGGAGGCCTATCATCGCCATTTACAGCCATATGGGCTGCAACATGTCTGATGTTTCTGCTGGCATTACAGTCGCGATTCCACACCGTGTTACATTCTTTGCATTGCAGAACGGCATGTAACGACTGACCCAATGATCCTTTCACGTTTCGCAATCCTTCTGCGCCACAACCGGAACAGATTTTCGAAGTTTTAAACTCGTCGATATCTACAACGACACATCTTCCCCTTCTTTCATTTTCCTTCAACTTCTTTCGGACAATGCCGGAGACTCCTGCTCGTGATCCCTTCAGCGCACTTCCAAATGTGGCACTACCAAACGCTACCATGGGTTGTTTTGGCGTCCGTTGTGGGGTAGCTTTTGACCACTTAGTCCTATTCTCATTTTCAGCATCGTGCGTTATGTTCCTTGTCTACCTCTTATCCTTAGCTTGTGTCTGTTGTGAGATGGAATAGGCCTCAGTTGTATTACTACTGTTCATGGTATCCCTACCCATCAGTATCAGTTTTCGTTGTCCAGGAACAATATACCTTTGGTCAACGCGACGATCAGGTTTTTGACGGGTACATGTTCGCTGAGATGCATTTTTTCTTTTCCGTCGTTTTTTCCTTTGTTTCCGATGCTTCCGCTGATTCCTCGTGTTTTTGCTTGGGTACTTGGTGCCACCGGATATTAAACGTTCAGCAAATTCGTTAATTGCTTGCTGGCGACTCGTATACCTTTTGTTAATAGCAAGGATTGAGTTAGACGTTATGCATACAGAAAAAAGGTAGCTGAGCTCACCTCCAGAAACGGAGACTTGCGTATCTTCTGTTGTAGTGGTAATGTAACGTTTGCATATGTAACAGTAAGTATTGGCAGTATCGATCGAAATTAGATAGGCTAGCCGTCTTAGCACTGGGCATCGCTTTTTCTATTCTTTCAATCTCTGGGTTTTGCTCCTTCATATTCTTGATAATGCCTTTACTTGCGTTGTAATTAGCTAGATGATAAAAATCTTTTGTTGACGATGATAAGATCTCGTGGCTACTGTCGCCGTGACCATCGCTAGAGACGTACGCGTCCGTTATACAGGATCAACTCCCCTTAGATCAAAGCAATGCAAGTTGTCTTGAAAATATGCCATTGTTTTCGATCGTGATCTACTTCTGGTTTCCTCCTGCAAAATGTGAAAGCAGCGGTATAGCCATCGGTTGCCAGTGAACGGAACACCTTTTGTCCAGGATTCTTCATCTCGTCCAAAGATCGTATCTCCTTTGTCTTCGTGAAGTCAAACGTATTCCAAAATAGTTCCATTTGTCTGCTTTTCTTCGATTCGCTCCTACTAAGGAAGCTAGTGTCTGGAAGCCTATTTCGATGTATCTCCAGGTGGTCGCAACTTTAGGCATCATTGTAAACAAACGCTCGCTTGACCCTTTTATCTTGGGCATAAAAGAACCCTGCGCTGTCTTCCTAGCCGTCTTTCCTATCAAGTTTCGGATATAGTCATATTCTTCCGCGGAAAGTCTATCCTGAAGCTCAGACCAAATCTCTCCTTCGACGAAGGTCGATGCATGAAGCGAAGTTAATCTCGAGCACAGGATCAGGGAAGTGACTACATAGCAATCCTTGTTATCGGCTTGACTCTCTATCTACACGCAGGATAAGCATCATAATCGATCTGCTCCTAAACATACACTATGGGAAAAGAATCATGACGCTTGACGTAAATCTAACATGAATTTAATTTGTATAACACAATATAACAGAATATAACAATTATAAACGGTGTAATATGTATGACACAAATCTAACGTAAATCTAACGTAAGCCTACTATACGTCTAATGATAAAGAAAGTGAAAGAAAACAAGTATGAATATGGTTTCAATAAACAGATAATGAATACAGTTGTAGAACACGTGTATGGACAAAGAGACCTGCCCTTTTCTTTAAATCTAACAAAAATCTAGCAGAAATCTGAGATCAAAATATAACACAGATCTAACATCATCCGAAAATTGTTAGATTTGCGTTATATTCTGACTTTAGATTTCTGGTAGATTTCTGTGAGATTCATGTTATGCTTTTTCCCATAGTGATACTTTTGGCAGTTGGGCAGCAATGCTGCAGGTTGCTCTTCGCACCTTTCCAACCAGTCGACTTTTTTGGCGTTTTGATAGTTTCTTGAAGTTTTATAGGTTTTCAGATAATTTCCGGTATAGCCAGCCGCGAGATGGAGTTGATGCTCATTTTCTAATGGGCTAATCACCTAACGGCTCTAGTTGTTTCAGAACTTCGAATAAACACTGAGCATATATATGAGGCTTCGCTGATAGTTCCGTTGACGTGACAGGTACACCTTCAGGGCAAACATTGACCTTCTTCAAAACTGAAATTATTGCTGTCTTATACGTATTCTTCATTGCAACTGAATAGGGATAATGCGGCTGTCCTTTTCCTGCGATATCACAAGTGAATTTGGCAAGCTTTTCAAGTTGTCTCTTGAAATCTCGGTTTTCAATTTTTCTTTCACGTAAAAAAAAAAAGTCAGTGCATGTCTTTCGTTGATAAAATGCTTACCAATTCGTTCCCAAGAAGGTATTTGATATATTTTTCCATGCGAAGTGAATAATTTTCGACGATATGATTCCTGGTCGCGGTTGACATTTCCTTGCATGTGGCCGAGAGACAGTGCATAACGTCACCGGACATGTTTGTGAATATTATATCATTTTCATGCGTCCTCAAACGCTCATACTCTTCGTGGACTCGCCGTAGATCGTCCATGATTTCTGGTTGCCTCAATAGCTGCCAAGATGTGACATTCCGTCCGAGCACCATCTGTCCACATGCATAAAAAAATTCGTGTTCGAAGCAAAGAAGGGGAAGAGGCTTTCCGTTGTTCATGCGCCAAAGAACAAAACGACTCGCTACAATTTCCGCTTCTACAGTCAGAGCTACGTCATTTATTAACTATTCAGTTGAACGTTGTAGCGAAAAGGACATTGCCTATCCCGAATGACCGTCTGCAGATCCACGATTTTCTTCGTCACGGCCTCACTACACACGGATGACAGGCTAATTTTTCGAGTGTAGCTACTGATTTTTTCGCCTAGATTCGTTTTGCGTCTTTCGGCAGCCGAGGGGACATGGATAGGACATAGTTGGCTAGATCTACGAGAATGTGATCGCATTGTGCTGGGTGATGCATCTTTGCAAGCTTTACAAAACTTATCCGGATCATCAATATAGACTTTCTTTGATTCTTCTATTTTTGCAGCTTTCTTCCTTGCTGCTTCTGCCTCCTTTTGCTCGTCTGCTTTTCTCTTCCTCTTCCACACTGCAGGTGCGTCGGTCTTTTTGCGGATCGATCGTAACCAACTTACAGTGCTGTCAGACGCTTCCGAAGGTCCGCCTTCTTTAAAGGATCTGACAGAACTCCATTTAAGCAATGTATATTAGTATATTTCCTTCACCTTCATGATCCCCTTCGTCATTATCAGTATCTTCGCTCTGTCCGTGTCTTTCGTTTAGGTTCTAATGTCCTGAGTAGTAAGTAAGCTCATTCATTGGAATGTCCTCTTACGTGGGATCTTGAATTGCGATTTACGCTTAGGAGGAGCCATTTGCTAGAATAGAAAAAAAAAAGGTAAGATAGATTAAGAGCATACGTTCTGTCTTTTTGTCGTCAGTTTGATATAATGCGCACAAATCACAATTCCAAAAAAGGAAATTAGTTTCAAAAGGAAGTTGTAGCTTCCTCATTTTGAGTCGTGTTAAAAAGTATGTAACTTAAGTCATACACCCCTAGAAAGAAAGTCTCTCTACACTTGAATAGACCCCGTCAACTTCGCTTTGTAGCATGATACATGAGACCCATATCATGGCAAAAATAAGTTTGAGAGAAGTGAGAAGTTGAGTAATATTTCTATGCTACGCATTTTACATTTCCCAGATTCTATTCAACGAAATGTATGATGCCTTAAATGAAAGGCACTGTAAAAAAAATCTGTTCAAGACTTGTCTGAGGAAGAAAAGTCAAAAAAAAATATAAACAAAGCAATAGCACTGCAGCTAGCTCTATTCATCTAGACATGTATATTGCTGTATACATCGTCATTTGTTTTCGAAGAAGAATCCCAGATCCTCTAAGAGCGCAAGGTACGTTAAGTCCTCGGGCGCTTCCTGGTAAGAAAGAAAGGGCGAGGCGCTGGATTGACATCTCAATGATTAGCACGCGCTGGTAATAGTCATGATAATGATCATCCTCCGTAGGTACCATGCCATTTCCCAATCCGAAAGATGACGAATAAGTATACGTCAATATCAGCCACTCCCAGTGTTCTAAGAAATACACTCGTTGAAATGATTGCTGCCATACGATATTATAAACGTTTCTAAAGAGGATGCACTCGCTTTATTTAGAAAAGCACTTTTGAAAGAGAGGATGTGATGCGCGAACGCGCCGCATTCACTCAACTTTTGGATGCTCCGGGACGTTGGAATTCCGTGTTAGTCAGCCAATAACCTCGCGAAGGAGAACAGCTTTGTAGCATAGCCTGCGTATTCCAAATCAATGTTTCTTTATAAAATGGTTTAAGATCTAGACAAAAAAACGCGCAGTAGCATCAGCTTTTCATTTGATAATATGAGACTTTTTTCAAATACATTTTACCTTCTAGATAGTGCCCTCTTTGTCCAATGGTGAAAGTGAAGAATCAATACGTGAAATACTGCACCGTAGAAGGTGAAGGAAAGATACTGATGAAAAAATGGGAAGGGTAAAATGGTGACGCAAAAACGAAAGAAAAATGCGAAATGTAGCCACCACCATGACGGTTGGATAACTTGGACCTTTTTTTCCGTTTACTTTTTTACAAACACCCTTTTTATGGCAGCAATTTCTTATTTACTCGAACGAAATACAAAGATTGGAGTGTGGGAAAAGTCCTGGAGTATTATGAAGAAACGGCACGCGATATTGACAAGATGCCTGTGGCAATGGTCTTTGAGGAACTCCTTACTGTCGCCGACGGAGATTCAAGGTTATCAAAATTCGCTACAGATTTCTTGGATTATCTGGTGTGATACGATATGATATGATTATTAAAAAAAGGTTATTTACTCCTTTTGTGATACATCATATAGGTCAAGTCGAAAGGTAGCCAACCTCAAGCAACTGGCACGAACTTCGCCATACATTATTCAGTTAATAACATCAACGCCAACGCAGCAGAAGGCAGCAACACAGTTTTTAACATCAATGTAAGAAAAGACTTGAAAGGGTCTGTATGATTATTTGACTTGGTTCTTTTTTTTTTTTGTGATCCTCTGTAGGGGGCTGCAGAACCGTTCAAATGCGACCTCTCACCGATTCATTCTGACCTTGAAACCCCTGAAGAAGAACTCAACGAATTGGATGGCTCTTTTTTCAGCGGTGTGTACCATGGTCAATGTACAAGCTTACATCTACGGTGCAACCTCTCTAATTCCAAGACCCTATAATTTGAAAACCCGGTTTTTTCAAGAAACCTTCGGTCCACCACCAGAAAACATTGTAGATTTTAAAATCCTCTGTAATATCAAGTTCAAGCCTGAAAAGGAGGTTGAATCTCTCATCGGGGGGGGGGGTTTAGTGCTCAAAGGTTTACTAATCGCATTGATCCTTTGCAAAATATGATGTAATACCTCCTCATGAAGAAAATCTATCATTGTGTCAATGCGAAACAATTGATCTTTAAGTGGAATGCAACGTTTCCCTTCTGCAGGTCATGTGTGTCGTCATTCACAATCTCCTTGTCTTTGTATCAGTGAATACGTCTTATTCTTCTTCTCGGCAGTCACTCTCGAAATTGGGTATTGTCATTGTAATCCGCTTGATAGTCTGAAGGTGACAATTCATGCTTGCCACAAGTTCATCCAGCACTGAGATTGCTTCATCTCGATGAACAGCTTTATCCACCATAGCTTAATTCATACTCAGAAGACTTTATGACACATCCTCTATAATATCAAAACCCGGAATTTTCAAGCATTTTGCAGGGAACGGAGGACTTGAAATTAGAGAGGGCGCACTGTAGCCGAACGATGTGAGCTCATGGAGACACAAGCACATTATGCCATTACTTATTGCGAAAAAACAAAGGAGTTTGACCTTCTTAAAGCACCCAGGGATGGGAAATACCGCATTATCATGAAACATCTTTTACATTTGACTGATAAAGTTCAAACATGAAAGAAAGGCAGTGACGCAAAGATTAGCATTGCATGAATTATTCCCGAGCACGAACTTCTGTCGAAGGGATGTAGACTCATTCTTAACGTAAAACATTTCTTCAACATCCTGTAAAAGAAAAAGAAAAAGGGATTTCATTTCTGATTTGGTATGCGAGAGCAAACTATTTAGTATTCTACTTCCTCCTCGATCTCAGAATCACCCAACGAGTCCGAGCCGACTTCTTCGTAATCCTTCTCAAGGGCAGCCAAATCTTCACGAGCTTCCGAGAATTCACCTTCTTCCATACCTTCACCAACGTACCAGTGAACGAAGGCACGTTTGGCATACATAAGATCGAACTTGTGATCCAAGCGAGCCCAAGCTTCGGCAATGGAAGTGGTGTTGGACAACATACAGACAGCACGTTGCACTTCGGCGAGGTCACCACCGGGGACGACGGCAGGGCGCTGGTGGTTGATACCGACCTTGAAACCAGTGGGACACCAGTCAACAAACTGGATGGTACGCTTGGTCTTGATGGTGGCAATAGCAGCGTTGGTATCCTTGGGGACAACATCACCGCGGTAAAGCAGACAGCAAGCCATGTACTTTCCGTTGCGGGGATCACACTTGACCATCTGGTTGTTGGGCTCAAAACAAGAGGTGGTGATTTCAGGCACGGAAAGCTGTTCGTGGTAGGCCTTGGCAGCAGAAATGATGGGAGCATAGGTCACCAAGGGGAAGTGGATACGAGGGTAGGGCACTTTTTTTGAGAGCGATTTAGAAAATGGGGCTGAAAACAAAAACAAAAGACTTACCCAAGTTGGTCTGGAATTCGTTCAAGTCGACGTTCAAGGAACCATCAAAGCGAAGGGAGGCAGTGATGGAGGACACGACCTGGGCAATCAAGCGGTTAAGATTGGCATAGGTGGGTCTTTCAATGTCCAAGTTGCGACGACAGATGTCATAAATGGCTTCGTTATCAACCATGAAAGAACAGTCAGCATGCTCCAAGGTGGTATGGGTTGTCAAGATCGAGTTATAAGGTTCAACCACAGCAGTGGAGACCTGAGGAGCAGGGTATACGGAGAATTCGAGCTTTGACTTTTTGCCATAGTCCACAGACAGGCGCTCCATCAAGAGGGCACCGAAACCGGAACCGGTACCACCACCGAAGGAGTGGAAGACCAAGAAACCTTGAAGACCGCTGCAGTTATCGGCCAACTTGCGCACACGATCAAGGACAGAGTCAACAAGCTCCTTGCCAACGGTGTAGTGACCACGAGCATAGTTATTGGCAGCATCCTCCTTGCCAGTGATCAATTGCTCTATTTTTTTTTTTTTTGCTCAATGCCAATTGCATAAACAATGTTTATCTTTACCTGGATGGAAAAGTTGACGGTAGGTGCCAGTACGCACTTCATCAACCACAGTTGGTTCCAAATCGACAAAGACAGTGCGTGGCACGTGTTTGCCAGCGCTTGTCTCGCTGAAGAAAGTAGAGAAGGAATGATCGCCAGTTTCCTGTTCGGCAGGAATACGACCATCGGGGGAGATACCATGCTCATAACAGTACTACTGACGTTACTTAGGACTGTTTTTAAAGAGAGAAAGAAAAAAAAACAAGAACTTACCAACTCCCAGCAAGCGTTACCGATTTGAATACCGGCCTAAGGTTTGCAATCTTGTGTGTGAATGGAGAGTGGTGTCGAGCAGTAGGTTTTCTGTTACCTGACCGACGTGGACGCTGATGATTTCTCTCATAATTTCGTGATGGGGTGTTTAAGGGGAAAGTCCAAAGTTAGGGTGAACGTTAAAAGAAAAAAAAGAAAAAAAAAGAGCGGAGACATGTGTGGCATGTTTTATAGGCAGGGCCGTCTTACGCTAATTCATGAAAGGAAAGAATCCTAACAGACTCAACAGAAAAAGCGCCCGCACGTGCAAGCTTTCCATTTCTTTCGCCGATTCAGGCCCTTCGTTGTAATAAACACATCGGAACAACTTGCTCTAACAAGTGCACGAGCTCTTTTGAATCGGAATCATACTCTCTGTTTTAACAAAGTAGACTATGAAACAGTATCCTTTCTTACTCGGAAGGATGGATCGGCATCCTACAGAAAAGGGTCCGTCCTTGTTCTTTTTTTGTACTTTACTCTGGTACGGGTTGCATTAAGTTTTTCACGTCAGAATAGTAACCCGCCCAATGGTATGACATAAATATTCTGGCGTATGCTTCACGCGTTAGGAGGAAATAACACTTGTCTTTTGCGGTAACCACGTTATTGACCACTTGCCAATACTTGAGACTACATACCGAATGAGTGATGTCAATCCGTCCCCTATCAGGTTTCCTTTGCTTCTGCAACTCTAAACGCATCCTATGCAAAGCGTGATGATCAGCACAAAGGCGTTATCCCCGTTCAACCCACAGTGGTTACATGCTTGCTTTAAATTAAGTATGGGCAGTTGTCGCGCTGTGGGACAATTCTAATCGCCAAGTTGTATAACGATCGTACCATCCGGAAGAATGCTGGATAGGGTGACACAGATAATCGTTGGTCGTACACATACTAGTTTCACTTGTCATGGCTTGTAAATTAACTAGAAAGACAAGTCGGCGCATTCACTGCCATCTTTATCTCTGTACGCTCAATTCTACGCCTCATTTGATGCGGGAACTTGGTCTGTCTGTGATGATATTATTTATCGACGCTCATGCAGTAGCTTGACAGAGGTAAACTGGATCCAGTGTTACGCTCGGTCCCTCCGATGATGATCCTGTGCTCTTCACCCTGAAATGACAAGGATAGAATCACTTGTCTATCTATGGTTATGTATTTCAAGTCGTTGCATATATATATAAAAAAAAAGAATGTACATGTAAGATAGTACAAATGACAAATTAGATGCTGGTTTATGTTAAAAAAAAAAAGATTTATTTCTTGTTTCTGATGGCCTGTCGCTTTGCCTTGCCCGGTCGCTGACTTCCTTTGGCTTTACCTTTGCCGAGATATAATGGTCGACCCTTCATCTTGTTGTATCCACCCAATGCAGATGATGATTCCGCAGTATTGGACTTGGAATGTCGCTTCTTGCCACCATGACCATACTTTGCATCCTTCATCACACGTTTCTTGCTCTTCTGGTTCTCGGGTTTTGCTCGCTTCGTTCTCGAGTCTGCGTTATCTAACTCAATATCGAAGTCATCATCCAATGTAAATTCGCCACCAGCATCCTTTCGCTCTAATAAAAGATGAGTATATCAAAATGTAACAGCTAAACATTGTTTCACTTACTTCGCTTAAGCAGCTTGACCTTTTCCAACATTTCTGTCTTTTGTTTTTGTCGCTCCAACTGCTTCTCAACTTGCACCTTCTTTCCGAACTTCTTGAGTTCACGCTGACGCTTGGCATCTTCGGAAGCCTTGACCTTGCCTGCTTGATCCAACAGCCGTTGTCGTACCTGCAAATATCCTGTCAGTCAGACGATCTACCAAAAGAGGTAAATACAAACCTTGGCCATGTGTTCATCACTCTTAAGCATCTCTGCAAAGTAGTCATCAGGACGTGAGAATGGTACGCCTGCTTCCTTGACTTTCTCCCGAGCAATGTGAACAGCCTCCAAAGCCTGCTGGTAAAAAGCCAGTTCGCGCGCCATGTCATCGTGAACATCAGCAATTTCAACAGGTTTCGAGGAGGTCACTGTCATGGTTTCAATCCATGGCAGATCTTTCAATTTCAAATCGTCGGCGAGACGAGTGAGTGCTGCCTAAACAAGTTGTCTCGTGTTCATTTCTACATTCATTATCATAGGCATAACGATTTACAAACCTCGTTATTAACGGTTATACGCTGCTCTGTCACCAAATCGCCATCCTCATCGTCAATGTCACTGTCGCTGAGATCTTCCAAGGGAATCGCCTCGGGAATAACTTCCTCTTCTTCCGCTTCTTGTTCTTCCTCCTCAGGTGCTTCTTCTACTGGTTCTTCCACCTCCTCTGGTTCTTCTGCACGCTTCTCCACTTTGGGTTCTTTCTCTTGCTTGCGAACCTTCGCCGATTTTCCAGCTTTTTTAGCGGCCATTATAGATCAACTTTTAGAAGGGCAGATCGTCTCTTTTTTTTTCAACATTTGAACATTTTCTGGAGCAGCAAAAATGGTCACAGAGGCGCAAAAGCCACGGAACTCCCTAACCTTCACTACCTTTCGTGGAGGTCAAACGCATCCAAAAAATAAAAAATCAACGGTAAGATTGTAATAGATGTATTGATTCATGTGAAAAAATAGAGCTTAAATATGGCCATTATTTGAATATGGACAATTGCGGCACAAAATCTATTGCAAGTCTCTGCCGCTCCTCGCTACTGTACAACAATCTTCTTGCCTACCACAACCGCAGTCCAGTACGTTGACCATAAAAGATGGTTGCGACCAAATATTAATAGTGGGTGCATAGCTCAAGATAAGGCTTGGTGTGAACGCTTGTCTAAGGCAGCTTGCTGGCTGTGTAACTTGTGGCCCATAAGAAATCTCCGGCCAATTTTATCTGGCCCTAAACTGTCAGAAACAGTGCGTAATACCCTGAAGCGGATGCAAGTACATAGAATCAAGATAGCAATTGTATATGAATAAGCATACTTGGACAGAGTAGTGATCAACAACAGCGTAATTTATTTACATTTATGCAGAATTGTTTCGTAATAATTATCTTTCAGCGGGGAGAATAGAAGTATTACGTTAATTCAGACTTCTCAGCCGCTCTAATGGAATGGGTTTCGGAAGCCATTATGAGCAGTAAAGCTTTTGCCTCGACAACCTAGCAAGAACCGTAATAAACCATGCCTGGAACCCCTGAGACTTTCAATTTCAGTAACCGAGCTGGCATTTCTTGCATCAGTTAGCTTTTTTGTAGCTGCCCTCGCTCTGTCGTGAGAATACGG
This sequence comes from Saksenaea vasiformis B4078, assembly GCA_000697055.1. Taxonomy (NCBI): domain Eukaryota; kingdom Fungi; phylum Mucoromycota; class Mucoromycetes; order Mucorales; family Saksenaeaceae; genus Saksenaea; species Saksenaea vasiformis. Next base: position 20,229 of record JNDT01002257.1, on the reverse strand, counting down.
TCCATGGAGTTTTCAGACCTTTTCTGTTGTATGGCATTATATTAGCTGATATTCTTTTATGAGCTTTGCTTTTTTTTTTCTACTTCCTCCATACCTGCACATCTGTTCGAGTTTACTTTGCGCCTTTTGACATCTTCGCCCAATCTTTTTATACCATCCAACCGTCTCGCCATTTTCTTTGTCAGCCTGCTTTTGGTGGCTCTCCGCATCACCAGGTCTAATTTTTGCGTGTTCATGTTTCCGATCAGCGGGCTTTTCGCAACTTCTGATCCTTTCGTTATGATTAGACTCTGGAGCTTGCGGCTTTTGATAGGTATCTCGAGATTTAAGCTGTATCTCTCTGTCATCCTTATCACCCGTTTTTTCACACACTTCCGTCGTTTCATCGTCATCGTCGTTGATACATTCTCCATTGCTGTACATGTCCCCAAGCTTGATTGCTGCCAGTTTGCTTCCTTGACTAGCCGCCTTCTTGTACCATTTGAGTGCTTCGGCACAATTCTTATCTACACCTTTCCCATCTCTGTACGTATCACCAAGTTTGATATGTGCCAGTTCACTTCCTCGGTCGGCCGCTCGTTTATACCACTCGACCGCTTTGATGCCATCCGTATCGACACATTTTCCCTCGCTGTATATTTCTCCAAGTTTAATCGTTGCTAACTCGCTGCCTTGGTTAACCGCCTTTGTGTACCATTCGATTGCCTTAGCTCCGTTTTGTTCGACCAGCCTCCCATCAACGTACATATCTCCAAGTTTGATCTGCGCCAACTCGTTTCCGCGATTGGCTGCCTTCCTGTACCATTTGATTGCTTGGTCACCGTCTTTGTCGATGCAATAATTATCCCCGATTTGAATCTCTGCGTTCCCATCCCCTTGTCTAGCGTGTTCATTCAGTGAATCGTGCCTGGAACCTGCGCTTTGTGTGGTACGATGTAAATCCTTCAGTTTGGTTTGTGCTTCCCCATTTCCCTGGTCAGCGGCTTTTTTGTACCATTCTGCCGCTTTACCGCAATCTCGATCTACACCTTCTCCGGAAGAATACATGTCTCCCAGGCTGATTTGTGCGATTTCGTCTCCTTGGTCAGCAGCTTTCTTGTACCATTTGAAAGCGGCGGCGAAATTTTGATTCACGCATTTTCCGGACCTGTACATATCTCCGAGTCTGACCTGCGCGTCCTTGCTCCCCTGCTCAGCCGCTTTATTATACCACTCCATGGCTTTGGCGTGGTCTTCCTCTGTTCCAAGACCCATCCTATGCATATCTCCCAATTTTATTTGTGCTTCGTCATTGTACTGCTCTGCTGCCTTCTTATACCATTCGAAAGCCTTGGTATGGTTCTGCTCTACGCCTTGACCATTGGCATACATTTTGCCTACGATTTGTTGCGCTGCAACGTCGTTCTGATCAGCTGCGCATCTTAACCATTGGAATGCTTGAGCATAATCTGTCTCAACGCCGATGCCGTCCCGGTAGATAAGTCCAAGGTTGAACTGCGCATCAATGTGATGCTGTCCTGCTGCTCTAGTAAACCATCTAAAAGCCTCGCTGTTGTCTCGATTTACACCTGTGCCTCTACTATACATACATCCAACGTTGTACTGTGCTTCAATGTGGTTTTGATCCGCTGCTTTTTTGAACCATGCAAACGCTTTAGCACAATTTTGTTCGACACCTTCACCACATATGTACATTGTTCCAACGCTGTATTGCGCGTCGCTATCTCCTACATATGCCGATTTTTCGAACCATTGGAACGCCTTGTTGTAGTTTTTCTCCGTGCCTCTACCACTACTGTACATGACTCCAAGATTATATTGAGCTCGAGCATGGTTTTCATCTGCTGCTTTTTGAAACCATTCGAAAGCCGTGATATGATTTTCTTCTACGCCTTGACCACTGTTGTACATAATACCAAGACAATTTTTTGCATCAACATTGTTTTGGTCAACCGCTTTTCTGATCCATTCCAGCGCTTTGACATAGTCTTGCTCTACACCTTCGCCGGATAGGTACATAATACCAATCTGATATTGCGCACTCGAACTGTTTTGATCGGCTGCTCGTTTCAACCACTCCAACCCCTTGAGGGGATCTTGATCAGCCCCTTCACCAGATATGTATATCCTTCCTAGATGATATTGTGCATCGACATTGTTTTTGGCAGCCGCTTTATGGAACCATTCGCACGCTTTTACGAGATCTTGTGCTACACCTTTGCCAGTTTCGTACAAGCATCCAAATCGAAATTGCGCATCAATACTTTGCTGATCTGCAGCCTTTTGAAACCACGTGTGCGCTTCTACGTAGTCTTTGGGAACACCTTCCCCGTTCATGTACATAATTCCAATGCTATTTTGCGCGTCTGCATCATTATCTACGCTAGCTTTTGCTAGATATTCACAGGCTTTGACATGGTCCTCGTCGACTCCAAAACCATTAGCATACAGTATCCACAGCCTGTGTTGTGGGAAGGGCTCGACAGAAAAATTTAGAGATTTGTACTTTGACATTATCTGCACATCTTTGTGGTTTATGTGATTCGCATGATCGAAAATACTTTGCTCCAAAAACCGCTCCTGGATAGCGCGTTTAAATATTGTGTCCACAATTGCTTTCAAGTGGTTTGGCAACAGATAATACGAGGGAGTAGGTCGCTTGAGTTGGATAATAATAGGATTTGCTTTGATAGATCCCATCCACTGCTCGATGTTGGGCAGACATGGAGACAATGAGGAGCGATCGTAGGAATTAAGTAGAAGAGATGGATCGCCACCTATGGAGGGGCAATTGTCACTATATGCATACGTTTACGGAAAAGCTGATTGCTTTACCAATAATTTTGTATCGTTGACCGGACTTGATGGCGCCTTCCACTGCTCGCTTTATTTTACTAGCAGAGTCATTCGGTAATGCGTCAGTCTTTGCAAAGTATCTTCGCTCAAGCTCTGCATTCCACTCCACTATGACCCTGCCACCTACAATAACGATTATCAGAAAACTGACGGATAAATCGTCTACTACTTACCAAGTACTACCAACGAGGGATAGAAATAGCCACATGTCTGAAAAACCTTTTGTAGCTCTTCAGCTTTTCGCTTATCAGGAGAAAGCCGTACAGCACGCTCGACATTGTTAATGAAAGAAGTAGTTGCCCGGATATTTTCATGAAGAGAAAGCTAACGTGGATGCTTCATTATAGCGACAATTTCCGCTTTACTGTTATCGAACTCACCTCATACCATGATACATACATCACTAGCTTGCGCGATATGCATGTCGATCTCTGACTTTCTGCGCGTCCTGATTGATGGAGACTTAAATGCGGTCGAAAAGAAAGATCGAACATGGCGTCCAGGCATAAATCGTCTTCGCTCCCGTCCAGATCGTCCATTTGCTCGGCGTACACTTCGTTCTTGGTTTGGAGCCTTTCGAGAATAAAAGCAAGTTCTTGTTCAGAAGCAGCGTCTTCTGTGCTACATTCTAGGCTGTGATCATGATTGTCCGCATCGAATACAATAGAATCCGTTAATTGGCCATCCAACTGGATTCCCCTGTTCCAATGACCAGCTAACGCTTTTCCTACTTCGACTCGTGAAAGCTCGACAGATCGCATTCCTTGCAGGCCGATGCGCCAGCAGGTATCAATAACCTTTTGCTTATATAGTTTACTGGCAGCGAGTAACGACACATAAGCCGATGATAACAAAGGATTCACCACTTCCTGGGAAAAGATAGTCATATCCTGTAAGTGTTGGAGTGGGGCTACACATAGGTAAACAGAAGATCGATTGCCTTTGCTATCAATTATCTCGTTTTTCAAAGCTATGCAGTCCCCCACTCTAATATAGCTATCAGTATATTTGCCGCATGGATCTACATTGAACGTTTTTTGTACATCTTGGTCATCTGGTTTCTCAGGGGATTCATCGTCTTCAACGAATCGAATGATCTCCCTAGGTTTTTTTTTATCTCTATGAGTAACAGAGCAAATATGCGTAAGTCGAACGGTACTTACCATTCTTGGAGTAATAACGGTGACAACTGAGCAGCACTGACTATTGAGTATAGTATTCGTGAACCAGGTTTCCCTCCTTCTTTTCCATCAGTTGTCGTCGTCAAGGGCTGCGACAACGACAAAAACTTTCTAGACCGTTTTCCAGTAGCATATCCAAGATCTGCTGATTGTAACTGCAAATACACTTTATCACCATATTTTACAGGTCCACGGAAATAATTTTCAGCCCGCGCTGCAAAACTGAATATGGTTGGATGTATGCGATCCTCATACAGATCTTTTGTTATCTTTCTAGGATTCACGTAACATAGTATTTGATCTGTTGCATAAAAGAATATGTATTTTAATCAAAGCACAAATCTGTTTAGTTACCTTCTTGTGTAGCTGTCTGATTCATGCCTTCATATTCTTTCGGGTACGGAAACTGGCAAAGATATGATTCGCGCTGATTGGTGCTGAACGTGCTTGGCATGAACTGCAGTGGGACATTATAGTACACGCGGTTGTCGTCAGCAAATGATTCATCATAAACCTCTTTCACTTGAACACGTTCGCTGTCTTCTAGGAGGTCGTACATCGGCTTCATGTCCTTGAATTGAATAATGGCTGGATTTAATCTGGTGGTTTCTTTCCAATCTCCCGGGCCATCTACGAAGAATAACGGGACGTCGCCCCCTATTCCGCATTTTAGCAACCGTGAATACATTTGTGGTAAAGCACCTATGACTTCCCAGCGTTTATGGTCTTTTACAGCTCGTTTGACATATTCTGCTGCATCACTGCTGGACTGCATTTCTTTCTGCTGTGAGTTTAACGCATGCTGAGTCTGTATCTTTGATTTGTCTTTCTCATAAGTTAGCACACCACCTAACGTAAACAGCCATCAGTTCATGCTATGTTTTCGCAGTTTGTATCGAACCCAGTAAAACTTTTGAAGGGTAGTAGTAACCGAAGCGTCCAAACACAGCTTGCAGGGCTTCGTACTTGTTTTTGTTTGTTGGTTTTTCCAAAGCCTCCTGGATAGCCTCCTTGAAAACAGCATTCGCTTTGATGTTTTGGGATGACAGTTGTACCTAATTAAAAGTGCATTACGTCTATTACTCATCTCAGAATTTTTGAGCATCTTACTTCTGCGCTGGCAACGTAAGAAACAAGATACTCTGTAGCGCTGATGGTGTCGGACGACTGGTTATGGTTACGTGAGCTGCAGTAAATTTCGGCAGCAACATCATAGGTGAATGTTTTTGGAAAGAAATTGTGGAAATTGTCGTCGAGAAGCAGCTCATTCATAAAATTCTCTGTACTGATAGTCTTTGTACACGTATATTCTATGAAGGGTTCGTCCGGGGAGTATTTGCGGATGGTATTGGAAACGTGGTCTTTTCCATGTTCAAACTCCAACGCGGGATGTTCGGCTGTGTATCCGTCAAAATGAATACCGTAGAGGCACCGATCAGCGACGTCAAACGGTGAATATTTGCCATTCTTTTAAAATGTAAGTCAAATACGATCTGAAAAGCAAATCCATTACATTTAACGCTAAAGTTTTTTCTTCGTGGTAGGAATCCATTGGAAGCTGGAAGAAGAGGAATTATTTTGTCCGTCATCGGTTCATCAACTTATCACTCGGAAAGGCGCCGTTTTGGTTCTACAAGGTTCATGCTAAGCCTATGTCCGACGTCAAACCACATAAGGCTGTGCCAGTAGTTCAACATTTGACGACGTAGTTTTCGAAAGGTATATCAGTAACTGGGTAAACCCCACAATGCGAGTTAGTTCTTTCCATTCGAGCACTCGTATCGCATTCTCTGCATGCATTGGCGATTAGTTCGAATGTGACACGAAAATGCACAGTAGAACTTGTCTGTGTTTACTAAGGAGGTACAACGTGTGTTTCGAGTCCGTGATTCACAGACTGCGTGGCGTATGGCACGGTAAAAAGGAGACACCGTACACCTATTCAGAAATTATTGCGGATGCATCAAGGTACAAATTGCCGTTTTCTAGTAAAGTGTTTATGCAGCCAAGGATGCAATTTTTAATCGTTAATTGTTTAGCTTATCCATGGCCCGATCTATTACGGACAACCAAAGCAAAAATCGCGCAAAAAGATTTTAGCGCCATTACCAATGAGAACAACTTTGCAGCAATTACAGGATTTTGAGTGAGCCTTTGCATCAAATAAATATTACATTGCGTTTAAGCCGAACAGTTTTTGCACCGGAAAGTGATGCGTCTTTGCGCTGAGGAGTAAGCCGTTTTGCGTTAATCCAAGGAATAGTTCGCGCCTGGATAACCAGAGTCTTGCATTGTGGGTACTTCAGTGATGTATTCCCAGGATCCCACCGGAAGCAGTAAAAATGTTTCACGATAAGGACAAGTTCCACCCAAAATGATCCGTATTTAAAAAGGACGCACGAATTCTTTTTTTTCTTTGGCTCTGTTTTCTTTATTACATCCCCGGTACGTACTGGAATTTATTATACATATGGGATTCCTCATGTCTTTTTGTCTATTGTCCAGACTCATGGTCGTTAAACACAATAGCCGGCCATCTTGCCGTGCCGATCCAATCTCGCCGCCCCCACCCCCTACGGTGCGGGGCTGGCCCCTGTCGAATGGCAGGAGTGCCCTTCGGGGGTAAGTAAAAGACGTCAAAACATCTTTCATTTACTAACCATGAATGCCGTTTTATGCTGCTCCAATATATAATGCGTCCACCGAGGGCCATGATGATGTAAGTAAACGTATGATTTTGCTGCCAATTCATTAACCAATGACCGTATATTTTACTTTTCTCTCAGCGCTAATTTGGTTCTCCATGGACGCATAATTTATTTAGAGTAGCGTAAACAGTACAGCACTGTTCTCTTATTAAAAAAAGTCACAAGTGATGTTGGTGTCGAGAGACGTTCAACCGGTCGAATACGCACCCTACTGACTCGAGCATCTTAATGCAAAAAATGGAAACAATAGTAATGCTTGGTCTATCGGATGTGTTTTATATTTTGACAGAGTGGACGCTCTTTCTATTCATACTTTATGTGAATCGTTTTGGGCTTATTCACTGGGTCTCACTTGTAGTTGTGAATCATTGACATTTTCTTTACATGAACTTTGCACTGAGCAGACATTCTAGGTTGTGGCACAGAATGGCAGTCTGAACAGACCCGAAAGAAGGTTTAAGACCAAAGTGAAATACTTTTAACCGGGGCATTGCATTCAGTAAGAAAGATGCAGAGAGTGCTCTTGTATGATATCAAAGCTAATCAATACTCGTCTGCTTGCGTCAAGTAACGGTATTGCGAAAAAAAATTCCACATTTTGTCTAAGCTCTCACACAGTTTTTATACGTACCCACATTCATGTCTTGTAGTAGCTGCCAAGAGTTACTAAAGCCAGCGGGTGTTTGCGTTATGAAAGAAATAAAAGATAAAAAAACATGTATTTGTAATCAGATGACATAACCTGATCTAGAAGCAACTGTTAAAGCAGGCGCATATGATTGCAGTTCACATCAATTGCGTTCTCATTATAGATCCTATTACATCATTTCTCAAACATTGCCTAGATGTTTCTTCCTGTAGAATTCTCCCCATGTGATAGATTTAATGTTTTTCTGAGGCATATTTCTTCAGAATCCTGTATTTCTAGCTTTATATGGACTATTTACATACTTCTTCACTGCCAACTCAATTTGCGAACTGCTGAGCGAAGCTGAAACGCAGATATCTCTCAAAGCTTTGAAGATTTGATGGTAAATAAGTTGCATAAATATCCTTCTTAGGGTCTTCTTTTTCATCTAACGGTCGTTTTATTCATGGTTGCACATTTTCAAGGATTCAGGCCGGCAAGCCATTCTGCAAGGGTTGCTTCGACAGAAAGCACCAGGTTGTTAACAATCCATCGTCTACGAATGCCATTATGGATATTTCTCATCTGCATCCATGGAAAAGTTGTATTACAATTTGTAACCTGAAGAAGGAAGGCAACATGGTTGCTCAAACTTTCACAGGGCACGCCAAGATCTGTTTGCGGCAGCTTTTTTTGAAAGAGCGACTCCGGATTAGGAAAGCGCAGCGATGTTTCTTTTTGGAACGCACAGTGTTTTGGTTTATCATTCCAAATGCGATATCAACTATATGTTTTTCTTAAATAAAATACACCTCTTTTATTTGTTATATATCAAGTTTGTACAAGTAATAATCACTTAATGAGTTCAATGAAGCTCGCTTCGGGTCAAGTTCCTATTCGGTTAAATGTTCTGCCTCTTTAGACTAAAAAAAGGCGTGTGATAGACGGCCAAGAAAAAATATCGCTTCTTCCTCTTCTCTTTTCTTTTTTTCTCTTTTCTTTTTACCTCAAACAACCATGGTTACTTTTTACAACGCGGCTTGGATTGCATGTCTGATTCTGTTAATCGTCATGCTACTTCTTGTGTTCAAAAGACGACGAGACATTGCACGACGAATGGGTACCTTAAAACGAAGCACTAAACTATATTCCCGTTCGGCTTACGTTATTATTTCATTGTTTATCTAGAAACAAATGCAACGAATCGCTATCCAATTCCTCCACCCGGTCCGGACCAAAGCGTTTATGTAGCTATGCCTGACGGTTCAACCAATCCGTACCATGGTCATCCTTATCAAGTTCATCAAGCTGGAACCGGCTCAACGCCACCGGTGTACAAACCACAAGAAGACCTGGTTCCACCTCCACCGTCTTACCAAGATTACAACAAAGATATCCGATTACAACACAGCACGTAAACACAATCGCCCTATTCCCTCCTCCCTGTCGCTCTCTCTCTCTCGTTTTTTTATGTGTATATTTTATTCCCTTTCCATGGCTGTACAGTTTAATTATCGGATGCAAAGTTTCAGAAATACATGTTTTCTTTGCTGAGCAGAAAATATGTCAGTTTCCTAGTTGGGATAGATTCGTAGGTTGCACAAAACCAGATAAAAATACGTGAGGTTCTCAGCCCAAATCATGACAGGTCGGCTGTTTCAGACGGCAATTCTGGAAACAGCGCTGTCACTACCTCATCAAACAACGTATAGACTAAGTCTTGATTCAATCGTTTGTTTTGCAGTACTGTAAACAAACGCCGTGCTCCCCGTCGTGCATTTTGTCGTCCAACCATATTCCCGAGCAAGTCTATCACTTGTTTAATTCATGCAGATTATATCTGTGCCAACTTACCAGGTAACCAGGTTGACAATTTGCGATTGGCCTCCTCTCTTGTGTGCGACTTTTCATCCGGTCGTCGGGCCGGTTTAAACGTCAAAGAAGCTCCTTCAGGCCAAAGACTGTCGATAACACGTCTGAAATAATAAACCACCATATGCTCGGAGTATAGGAAACGAACTGACTCCCGCAATTTCCTTTTCCATCATATCAATATAAATCATGACATGGAATCGACACTTACCGCTCAATAGTGCCTCCGAGAATTTGTTGCAGAATAATAACCACCGCTTGACGTCTGAGCCAGTTATTCTTCTCCTTGAGCTCAAACATCTCGATGAAAAGAGCACACAGTGGCTCGGGGAACTTGGTGATCCCTTCTGCTTCCACATTTTTAAACGTGTCTGGTGCTAAATCCACGCTGGTAAAAGGAGGTGCATCCGCAAAGTCCGTCTTTCCCACTTTCCTTTGGGATCCACTTGAAGAACTGGTCCGCGAATGTGTTTTGCACTCATCATACGAAAATTCCATAACTTGCTCGCCCAATCGCTGGGTAATAAGATCCAGCATAGAAGGTCCGATAAATATATCATCAATACCGGCTGCAACCGTCCTGTAGATATGCTTCATAAATCCTTCCGATGATTTGTTGTGCTCACCCGACATGTCTGCAGCAATAGACCGTTGAAGATTTTGCACGGATGGCGACTTGTTCGAAGCAAGAGATGAGGAACTGGACGAGGACTGCATACGTTGCGGCGATATTTCTCCTGCGCTTTTCTGTTGTTGTTTTAATGATTTTGTTCTCCTCGATGACCGAGGAAGTGTGGTAAAGAATCCGAATTCGGTGTCTTCTATTTGATCTTGATCCGGCCCGGGCACATATATATTTTGCTGAGACAGAAAGGCACGCAGCTCCTCGCTTTTGCAGATGTTTTTATCTTCCAACAACCGTCGCAGATAGCGTTCCAAATTAACTCGTCGTCCTTCCACAAATGCTTTTTGCAATGTCAACAGAGGCCACTTGGCAGGAAATTCGAGCAGCTTCACTGCAGGATACTGATCCTTCAATTTCTGATGCAGAGCGAAGAACTCGCTGTACCGTCGTGCAACGATCCAGCCCGATGCATAGTTCCCATCATAACCAAGCTGCTGAATCTCGATGACGTACAGCGCAAATTCCCCATGCTCATCCGATCCAATGGTTGAACTGGTGATGCTTACTTTGGTGCGCTCCTGAACCATAGTGTGTTAAGACGCTTTTCCAGACAGTTGGTCCACACTTACAGGCATCAGCACATTCTCGGACTCTTGTAATTCGTACTGACTCTTTTGATACTTTATCTGCTGCAATTCCCGTCGGAACATATTCTTACTTTTCTTTAGAATCCGCAATTCCTCAACCTTATTTTTCGCCTCAGCCTTCTTTATCAAAGCATCCACAATGGCTTCTTGCTGAACCAGCTTGTCCATCTCTTCCGACAGCTGTTCTACTTTTGCCGCCAACATGAGATCCCCTGGAGGTGCCAAATGGACATTTGATTTGTCCGACGGTCCGTCCGACATCGAGGTCGCCAACTCTATGACAGGTTTCTCGCCAGAGCTTTTGATAGATACAGGCTCTAGTTGATCATGTTGTATCTCCGATATCGTGGTTGAGCCCCCAGAAGATGTCCACGTAGGTAACGTGTATACGTTCTGTACAGGCATAGCCATGGAGGACTTGGCTCCACGGGTCCCGCACAAAAGTAATGGAGACGGGCGCTGCGGTGTCTGCTGCTTCTTTGGGAAAGCCTCGGGTTCATGAGGTTTATCCGTTTCTTGGTCGGGTTCAGGCTCATCGGGTTCATCAACAATCACCTCCCCCCCATCAATAATGGATTGTAGCTCTGCTTCCACTGCATCGACTGTGTTACTTCGTACCAGCTGCTGGTGAGCGTTCAACGCCTGGGCCGTATCCTCCTCTGCAATTCCAGATCTGCTCATGATACCTTCGTCATCTGTATCTAGATCCTCTGTCTCCAGAGATTTGATAGACCCATGCATCGAGTTCCGATTTTTTATGCTGCCATCGTCAACAAGCGTCTTCTCTTTATCCATTTTCCACCACTCGTTGGCTGACTCAAACACTTTGGCAAACGTCGTAAAACGGGACGGCCTACCGGTATTTTCAGAGACAGCTCTCAGATGTCCCCTCGATCGCCCAAAATCTGAAGCGTGGTTTTCCATTTGCTGCAGCCTTCCTGCACTAGGCGATCGAGCGATGATTTCTGTATCAGATTCTGCTTTCGGACTATCATCAGCCGTCCATGATTCTCGCTTTCCCAAACGAGCTGAAGCAGTACGTTCCATGCCTTGAGATGAGATATCTGTTGGAGGAAGAACTTCTGCAAGTTTCGCTGATCTGGATCGTCTAAACAGTGCATTCTCGTCTAAACTTCGTCTTTCTGGTAATATATCTGGTGCCGCACTAGGAGATGAAGCGAGATACTTAAAATACAAGTCGGACCGTTTAAAGTAGGGGAAATGTGAGGTTTCGATCTGACGAAAGACATGCTGTTGTATATTGTACAAACGTTGGCGAGTCACATCACCCAGAATTGCATTGTCACCATCGTTATCAGCACATTTCTGTGCACGCTCAATAGCATCCCGCAGGTCTTTGTCCAGTTTGTCTGATATATGTAGACGATGGGGAGCAGTTTCAGCAAAATACATATCATATACCATCCTCACGTCCTGCAAGAACGTCTTGTCATCTCTCCTTTCATCCATACTACTCGAAGCGTCCGAGTTCTTGAATCCCTGGACATTTAACCAAAATTGGAGCTTTATCATATCGCCACGACGATCCATGAATTCCATAAAGTAAGACAGACCCGCTGTATTGGTTAAGATATCATAAAGGCTGTGCCCAGGCACCTGTGGGGCCTGGATAACACTGGGTTTTCGAGATCCAAACAAATGAGCAGCAGATATACGCTAAGGAAATGTAAAATTATTCCTGATGCCCTTTCTTGAATATCTATTTTACCATGTCGCTATGTTCGCCAGAAAGGAAAGCAATGCGTTTATCCGCTCGTTTCTTCGCCATGCTGAGTCGCTTGATGTATTCCAAGACGTCCTCAACCTTTTCGCCATCAACTACTTCTTCGGGGTCTCTGTCAACTAAAAGGTATAATCATAAATAGTTGGTCGCAGTGAGGACACGTGTAGACGCGTACCTATAAGCATCTTTTTCTTTCGTATCTGTGTCACAGCATCATTTCGGATACGTTTGAGTTCCAGTAAATTTTTCTCTTCCTCAATCGTCTTGAGAAACTCTTGGAATGAACTACGTCCCGTACGTATACTTCCAAACCCAAATCTTCGTTTGCTACTCAAGTCCGGTTCCTGCTCTTCCCAGTCCTCTTCTTCCAACCCGGTTCCCAGAAACGCTGCTGAAAACTGGTTCATCGGTCCCATTTTTTGTCGTGACTTTTTTGCTCCGCTCGGCGGTGCAGATCTTGATGGTACTCTGTTTGATGCATATTCTTCCATGACTGTTTCGATATCGGTCGAATGTCTATTTAGTACCTCCCGCAATTTCCGTACCATTTTCCTAGAAAATAATAGTGATTGAGTTCGTCTCTGTGTGATAACATAGTCTGATCGATCTTACTGTTCTCGTATTGCTTTGCCGAGCTAATATATGACATGTTGTCAGGCAATGAAGCGGAGCAAGAGAGACAGTTGGACTTACGTAACTATCGATTGTCTGGTTCCAGTAATCAGGATCTGCTAGCATATCAAAGATAGGTTGAAGAAGGGCACATGTAACCATTTCTCGAACAACAACCCGTACCGGTGGGCTGCTGATCTCAGTATTATCCACAATATACGGTAGCACACGTTCTACAACTTGTCGAAGGTATACGACTTCTGTAGGTTTTGTCGTCATGGCTGCCGTAGTCAATGCTGGGTGGAGTTTTCCTCGGCGGAATTGGGATGCCAGCAGCAAATCAAGTTCGTCAGACTGAGTGACAGATCGTTCAAGGGATCGTCCGCGTAGCGACATCTCCGCCGCTCGAAACTCCGAGATGTGCGCCGTGATTTTGGGTATTATGCGATTCAGTAAGACTGCCATTAAATCGGTTTCTTCCATTCGCTTCTTCAAACTTAGAACAGCTGATCGTATAACATGATCGACTGATTTAGGAAAAGAGATCTCAGATACAGAGCCAGAGACGTGGACAAACCAAGACTCTATAAAATCTCGTAAAACATAGGAGAGAAGCTCTTCGAATGCGTCTGATATTTCTTGTGAGGATTCGCATAAAGGAGTTGGCTTTGTACGCTCGTTTTCTTGCTCACGCAGACTTTGTAGTCGTGACCATACCGATGGACGGGTGAAATGAAGTGGTCGAAAGTCCTGGTGGCGCTTCCGTCGCTTTTCGGGAGAAACAAAGTATTTAACGTAGGTAAACAAGACGACCATGTTCAGAAGTAGTAAACCACAAAGACTCGTAATGCAAACTTCGATAACCCACAGAACAGATTGCAGGGCATGTGGCCACTGCATCTGTGCAACCACATAAAGCATAAGGGCAACAAGGCCCAGCATTACTTTAGTGAAGGTAGGAGCTGTTCTCAGGGAGACTCCTGGCATAATCGAGAGCAATGGTACAGAACAATGTGCATGGCTTTCTTCGTGACGGGCAGTCAGGTGGTTTGAAGGTCCCAAAAAAAAGGCGGCTTTTGACTCCGATACTGCTCAAAAACGGTCAGACCTCCGAATTGGGAACGTCGCTTTATATTTAGCTTGTTAGCGATCATGATAAACTTTAGAACGCTATCTAGGTTGTAATAGCAATGCTTCCGACACTTTATCATTTGATTTCAACTTTGACTTAAAAAGACAATGCCGAGCTGGATTGTTGCTACACTAAACTCTATGTTGTCAGCATCACCTGGTTGAGACCCTGATCGATATTCAATTTGCTATCTGCTTCGTCAACGTTACACCTAGATATTTGATGTATATTTGATGTACAATTTACATGCAAAAAGAAGATGTATCTATCAGATCACTCAGAAAACAAATGCATATGGTGTATAAGGCATTTCTAAGGTCACTGAACCCAAGTTATTCTTTCACAGGTCTATGTCCAAGTGCGTGGCTAATTTCAGCAGAACGGCTTGATTCCGAAAGCCTCAGGATTGTGGCACCTCATACCTTTTTCCTTCTTTTCTAGAGTAAACGGGCTTTTCCTTATTCGGGATTTGATTGCTTGTCACGGAAAAGGATCCGGTCATTGATAAGCTTTTCATTATGTCAACTTAGTTGAAGTCCATGTCAAACAATTTGAAGTTGGTGCAAAATCTCATACGAAACCCCGTAAAACAGCAGGCTATAGTAGCTATCTATGGCCGAAAACACAAGCAGAACATAAGAAGTTGACTGCATCATCGTTCCAGAATTATGTCTTTACTAGAGGATCCTTCATACTCCACCTAAAGCAGGAAGCTGTGATGACATTAAACGAACACTAGTGTTAGCCACTGCTACTCTGCGGACTAAAGATATCAACATACGGATAGATCGCTACTGCTAGCTAATACGCAAACGCTGCAGCAATTCATAACCGACATGCACTCGGGAGTTACGCATAAAAATCAGTCTCTTACAGGTTGACAGCATTTTAAGAGGTATGGATCAAATGCACGGAACAAGTACATTGACAAAATTAACAGAATATTTGGAGAACACAAAAGTTCACACAGTCGATTCTTGGACTTGGAATAACAGCGTCCACATACAAAAACATTAACATTGATGACAATGTTTAGGCGCAATCATTTACCCCACAATTTCTGGCGATTGGGGTTCATGCTTGCTGAGGGAGGGAGAACGGCACTGTCGATGAACAAACAGGATTGGTTAATGATTGAAACGCAGACAACTTTTTTTTCATGATTTTTTTTTTACTGGCACCCGGCCCCTTTTTACACTTTTACGACCTACTATAATGTCCCAGCCAAAGACCTCTGAAGGGCATGCCAATGCCCAGGCAGCTGTCTTTGTTCAGTCTGTCGAAATGCCTGACGATTCTGTTCTCATTAAGGGACCTGACTTCAACAAACCAATGGGTCTGTCCGATCTCCTGTCAGGCTACAAAGCAATGGGTTTTCAAGCGAGTAATCTGGGCGAAGCCATTGACATTATAGAAAACATGGTAAGTTTGCAGCTAATAATATAAGACTTTTTAATCGTCAATGTTTAGAGAACTTGGCGTTTATCCGACGAGCCTCTCACTGAGGATGAACCGGAGGAATACCGCGACATGGATGTTCGACGAAAGACAAAGTGTAAAATTTTTCTCGGTTATACTTCCAATCTAGTGTCTGCCGGTGTACGCGAGATCATTCGCTTCCTGGTACAGCACAAGATGGTCGACGTGCTGGTGACCACCGCTGGCGGTGTGGAGGAAGATTTCATCAAATGCATTGCACCGACGTATCTTGGCGATTTCCATCTTAAAGGAAGCGATTTACGTTCGCAAGGATTGAACCGAATTGGAAACTTGTTGGTTCCTAACAACAATTACTGCAAATTTGAAGATTGGGTTATCCCGATTCTCGACAAGATGTTGCAAGAACAAAAGGACGAGGGGAAGATTTGGACTCCATCATCCATGATTAAACGTCTGGGTGAAGAAATCAATGACGAATCGAGCATCTACTACTGGTGTGCAAAGAACGATATTCCTGTATACTGCCCTGCCATTACGGATGGATCGTTAGGCGATATGATATATTTCCATTCTTACAAGAACCCTGGATTAATTGTCGATATTGCTGCCGACATCCGAAGCATGAATAACGAAGCCGTGTTTGCAAAGAAAACTGGCATGATTATCCTCGGCGGCGGTGTTATTAAGCATCACATTTGTAACGCCAATCTCATGAGAAATGGTGCGGACTATGCGGTATATATCAACACTGCGCAAGAATATGATGGAAGCGACGCGGGTGCCCGTCCCGATGAGGCTGTTTCGTGGGGGAAAATTCGGGTAAATAGTCGAAGCGTCAAAGTCTACGCAGAGGCGTCCTTGGTCTTCCCGTTAATTGTGGCAGATACGTTCGCCAAAGCGTATCATAAGGAGCAACAGAAATAATAGATATACATGTCATAGAACAACCGTTTTCCCATATATGACCCAATATAGAAATAGCATAAAAAACCTTGGTTTATCTTGACGAACCGTAATGCAGTCTTCCACGATGTCATGCAGTAGATAACGGCCTGGACCCTTTCTCGGGAACAAAACGCAGTTTCTATTTTCACCTTCACTTGTAATTACAAATAGAACACCGTTGATGATTGATGGATGTTTATTTACTTGCAGTTTCCAAATGACTTTTTGCCCAACTCTCCAGATCCACTTTGAGAGTGATCGCTGATTGAAGGTACGGCGTTTTCTATCATACGGAATTGTTAGCTAAGGGAATATTGCCTTTTATAGATTACCATCAATTCACTAGGAGTTGCTCTTGAATTCACATCTTTAACTAAGCTATAGGAGTAACAAAACCTTAACAGATGTGAACTTGGATATATCAACTCACCACATCGCCAAAAAGCGCTCGAACTCTGTTGGATAGGTATCTTTCGGTAGCATTGGTGCTGGCTCATTTACAATGTATTGCAGCAACTCAAAAATAGCCAATGATTTACCATCCGGTGCAAATGGAAAACGACCTAGCGCAAGCTCCATCAACGTGATACCAATTGACCATACATCAGATTTGACGGAGTATGGTGATCCAAGAATTCGTTCGGGCTAACGTTATAAATGAGACCACGTGTATGCACGTGTATTTCTATACTCAAAATAGACCTACACTCATATAGGAACTTGTTCCGACAAAGGTATTTGCCACCGAGTCGATCAGCTGCCCTGATACACCGAAATCACATATTTTGATCTGACCAGCAGAGTTTACCAGTACATTGGACGGCTTCAAATCTAATGAAATGCTGACCTATTTTATTTCTTTTGCTCCACTTACCAAGTTTTACCTCTTACCTCTGTGAATAATACGATGGCAATCGTATAAGTAAATCAGTCCGTCTACAATCTACGTCGGTTTATCATTCAGAACAGCATGCACAATTACATATATATATATATATTGTACTCATCTACTTTACCGCATATGCAATTTTTTTTAGGATATCCATGGATATGGGCCCACTCTTTTTATAAATTGTATCCAAGGATCTAATCAAGAACAATTAGTCTATTTTATTCCTCGTGGAAGCCGTCGATTGTCTTACCCAACATCCATATACTCCATGCACATGGATATATCGCCATCGTTCATAAACGCACCGTAAAAGCTGACAATGTGCTCTGAGTTGCAATCGTGAAGAAATTGCATTTCTCGCATGATCTGTTTGCGAACTAAAAGACGTTGATCTACTGGAGGTTTTTTTGATTGAGATTTTGACTGAATAAGGGGCACACGTTGATGGGTATAATCTGTGCTGTTAAATGGCGTGGTTACTTTAGAACCGGGAATACTGTAAGACACCGATTTTTCTGGACGAAGGTTCTCTGGCTCAGGAACCAATAGCTGGGAGGACGGAGAGGCGTCCTCACTTTGGGAATCAGGCGTAGACCATTGAGGGAATGCAGACGAGTCCAGCAGGGATCGTGGATATATAGTCTATAAAGGAGATGGTGAGCCAGAATGAACTGGTCGACGCACACGCAACCTTTTTCGCCATGATGGTTTTGGTGGGTATGTGGAGCACCTTGCAAACGGTACCACCATTACCAGCACCTAACTCTTCTAATGTCTTGAGATCTTCGGCACGTAGGTCGAGGCGTAGTTCTAAGCCGATCTCGAGATCACTCAGGTCCTTATAGAGCTTGTCATATTCTTCTTGTTTGCCTGACTTTACGGCAGAATCTGGAGGAACAACCACGACAGGTGAACTATTTAACTCCAGGTTTTTGAAATTTCTCTTTTTCCGGACAGTGGAATTCAACAACATGGGAGACAAAGAGCGAGCGCTACTTTACTGACAATGAATGAACGATGAAATTGCTGGCTTTCGTGTCACTCTAGAATTGTTCCCCCGCCAACTACCGACTCTCACAGCCTCGATCATCTCTTATCGCGTGCCCCCGGTGTATCATATTAAAACATTAATATCGGCTTAATATGATGACTAAACCATTACTGCGAGATCTTACGACAGCCTTCCTGCACGTCGAACTTTGTCACGTAGTACCCGATCGACGCCCCTCTCTACTGCGGAATAGACTGCTGCATGTGCAATCAGCCCGGATTCTGGAACGGTCTTCCCGTGAATTACTGATTTTATACCGGTGGGAAACGTGGTAAATATCCTTCTAGCGTCCTTTTTAACCATCCATTATATATACATATATATATATGCAGGTCTCTTGTTACAAGTCCCGCTGATCAGTCCGATCACACATACACATAGCCGAAGTGAAGTTAGTACTGTTGCCGATTTCCGGGATCACTCGGACGAATCAAATCCTAATGAAAATTGCAGTGATATACCTGGCACGGAAACAAACTGTAACGTCGCAGATAGGTTTGTCTCTCGAGAATTTCCTGTAGCTTGAACGCTAGGAACAACAAAAAAAGTTACACGCGAGAGCAAGGGCAATTACGACATTTTATCCCTACCGTCACAAACGCAAAACACTGTGTCGTAACACAATATTTCGGGCCAACCACTCTCAAGTCCTGCATTGGGCGATCCATGGTGCATTTCAGCTTCCGTTCAAAAATATTAAAACTTCCAAGAAGTACAATCGTTCGCGACCTTTTACCTTTATTTCCTTCCATCTCCTTTACGTCTTTCTTACCAAATTGATCACTTGATTCAGATAATACGAAAATATGAGTACCAAAAAGGAAACGAGTAAAGATTATCATTTAAGCTTTGTCTTGTCCTCTCTTGCCCAGCGCAGCTAACGGGAACGACACTTTTTACGTACACGACAAAATTATGAGGGCTGCAAAAGTAGCTGATGGTGGTTTCGATCCACCGACCTTTGGGTTATGGGCCCAACGCGCTTCCTCTGCGCTAATCAGCTAGCTGATATTTGACACAATGCATATAAATTTTCTCGGCCTCGCAGAAGAACGTCAAAAATTGTCCTTTTGGGCATTTGTACAGTAATTTTGGTTATTTTGTCTCTATCATTTGGTAATTTTTCTTTACTTTATTTGGCTATCTTATAAAATATCAATGTCAATGACTTACCCTCGACCCTGGATGTAATAGTTGATGCTAATTATTATTGTAGTATATGTTGACTATTGTAATACCCATTCTATAGAATTGTGTTTCATAACAGGAAAGATCGGAAATTAATTATGTTTCCATATACAGTGAACTTCTCTACTGGAATACCAACTGAACCTTATCATCTATAACTTAGACTTATCACTGAGTTCAGGAGGATGGTCGTGTCTCATCGGAACGTCTGAAAGTTTAGTAAATGCTGCGTGTTTGCACATCACACGTCATCTCTTTCAAACGACCCCTTCTAAATAAAATGAGTGCGTCCTCTTTAGAAGCGTTTATGCTATTGTACAGCGGTGATCATTTCAATCGATCATATTTCTTCGAACATCGGCGGCCGCTCAAACGTTGCATATTTATTCGTCATCTTTTGATTCAGAAAACGATCTCATATCTACAAACCTTCAGGACATCCACCTTCGGGACATCTGCCTCCTCTTTCATTCTATAATGTAAACTGTAAACCGGAGGGGTCGAAGGAAAAGGGTACCCCTCGGCCGCCATCCAATAGCTTTTGAAAGAATGGCATGCTATTCAACTTTGCAATGGTACCATGACTTCAGTAGAAGTAAACTGATCTGCGAAAGTGCTCTTCAGGCCACGTTGGTTCCACAAGCTCGTATTGGTCCTTGTACTTCTCATAGAACGTGAGGATATTCTCGAAGTAGTTGGTCGGAAGCT